>JAJPUD010007493.1:0-15027 GCA_023553655.1 Myrmecobius fasciatus | reverse complement strand
GTCGCTCCCCGGGGGGAAGGGGGCACTTAGGAGAAGCTGGGTGCCTACATAGGATCAGCGATCTAGGGCCGGAAGGGATCTCAGAAGGCCTTCTAGCCCAGCCTCTTTATTTTACAGCTGGGGAAACTGAGGGCCAGAGGGGTTCTGCAAGGAAATGAGAGGACCCTTGTAGATGGTGAAGGGGTGTCCTTGGGAGTTGGGACAAGATTGTGGGAGTGATAGTAGCGTTGGGGGAATTTGTAATGATTTGGTAACAGGAGAACACAGGCATAGAAAAGTAATTCGAAGAGAATCTTGCCGAGTCCAGCTGTGGGGAGGCATTTTCACCTGGAGCAGTAGATGTTGGTTACCATAGCAACAAGGAATCTGCACAGCCTGTGGCATTTGCTAGTTCCTGCTAATAGCGAAGGGACCTTGACCCTTAATGGCTCTAAGCCTTAAGGATGGAAGGCCCTTCCAAAGATAACTTTTACCAACTCGAGTGAAATTGGTCTGTGGTATTGGCCAGCCTGCTCCTCCAGGTGTTAAAAGCAGTATTATTATACCCAGAAACAGTGAAGGGCCTGATTTATTCTGAATTCTAATTTTACCTCCCAAAGCCAAAGTAGAGATTCTGTAATAGTTTGGGTTTGCATTATGGAGGGTGAGAATGAGTGCTGCACATGTACTGAAAAGGACATATCAGCTGTGAATTCTTGTGAGCCAAGAGCCTCAGTTTTAAACCTGTTGACTAAATCTCCGTTTGATCACACTAAATGATCCAAACTGAAAGGTAGTAGCATCCCTGTGCTTTTTTTGTGTGTGTCCACCAGGAGACGCTGGCAAACTTGGAGAGACAGATCTATGCTTTTGAAGGGAGCTACCTGGAAGACACCCAGATGTATGGCAATATTATTCGGGGCTGGGACCGCTATCTGACAAATCAAAAGTGAGTGTCAGAAAGGCTTCTGATTTATAGCTGGTATTTTGGATTGAATGTTACCAATTTCTGTTTTTAAGAGTATATCTCCAGTAGCCTTTTATAATTTTCTTTAATGTCTAGCACCATTTGTCATCATATATGGAGTCATATAGTTTAACAAATTCCAGGTAGCAAATTCCTATATTTGCTCAATGATTCTATGTGAATTTAGCATCTGGATTTTTTTGTTTTGTTTTAATGAAGTGATCAGGCCCCTGGGATCAGTTTCATTTTTTTCTAAATCTATGATTTCTGCTGTCCAGTGTTAGCAAGAATGCTAAATTTATAGGCAGGGGGCTATTGTTTTAATTCCTGCTTTATTAATTTATTTTTTAAAGTGATTGCTCAAGGTCATATACATCTCTGGGCCTCCATGTCCCTTTCTATAAAATGATGATGTTGGTTATAGATGAATTCTAAAGTCCCTTCCAGTTTTAAACCTGTGATTCACATTTGTACTTGATATTCAGTCACTGGAGGAAATTATTTTTTTCATTTTCCAATCCCAAAACTCTTCCAAAAGCTGTCAGAAAAAGAATCTTGAAATTTAGTGGGTAGAAGCAGAAACACTGTCTTTTGTAGCATAAGTGTTGTTTTTGAGTTTTGACTCCTGCTGTTTTCTGCTCTTAAAATAATGGTTCTCTTTTAGAAGCTGGAAGAGACTTTTAAGAATAAGTAGACTGATCTGTACATTTGAACATGAAGAAACTGATGCCTAAACAGTGCTGTCACCAAACCTGAATCAGAAAAGTAGCCATCAAGTCCATCTTGGAGCCTGGGACATAGTAGTAGTTAGTAAGTCTTAGGACTGGAAGGAGCCCTGGACATGGAATGAGAGGACTAAGGATCCTAGCTCACTTGTCAATCCTTAGGCAGGTCACTTACTTGATTCTCAGTTTTCTGTATTATATGAAGGAGATTATAATAATGAAGGGGTGGTGGTGATAAAACTTCCAAGATAGTATTCTAACCCATCTGTGCAGACTACCCTAGTTCATTTTTATTCCTCTTCAGTAGTGTCTGTCATCCTTGGGGACCAAAATGATGTGCTCTTTGGAATCCTTAAGGATAGACAATGCAGTGAAATGATTGTTTATATGAAAGCTTCAGGTCTGGTAATGTTAACACTCCCCCCTTTCTATATCCTGGTCATTAGGTCCCCTGAGATCATCCTGCAGTGATTCAGATAATTTCTTTTGGTGTCTCTGAGGGCTAAAGTGAGGATCAGAACTATGCACAAGCTGTAAACAGTGTGTTAGCTTTTCAAAATATAGTGACACAACATGACTTTTATGGAAGTGTTTTACATAATTTCACATGTGCCTTCTCAGTTGGGGGTGAGGAAGGAAGAAGGGAGAGAATCTGGAACTCAGTTATAAAAACAAATTTTAAAATGTACATGTAACTGGGGAAAAAATAAAATATAAATTTTTTTTAAAAGTATAATGGCAGCTAAATCTGAAGGTCAAGTATTTAATTTGGTGTGAAAAGAGTTAATTTATAGCTATTTGATCAAATGATATCTATTTTTAAAATTTTTTTTATTAAAGCTTTTTATTTGCATAACATATGTATGGGTAGTTCCTCAACATTGATCCTTACAAAGCTTTGCGTTACAAATTTTCCCCCCAGTCCCCTCCCCTCCCCTAGATGGCAGGAAGTCCACTACATGTTAATTATGTTAAAATATTCGACAAGTCGAATATATGTATACATATTTCCACACTTATCATTGTTGTGCAAGAAAAATCTTATCTACAAGAACAAAAATCAGAGAAAGGAAATACAATGCAAGCAAACATCAATAGAGAACATGAAAATGTTATGTTGTGGTCCACATTACATATCCCTCTCTCTGGGTATATATGGCTTTCTTCACTGAACAATTGGAACTGGTTTGAGACATTTTATTGTTGCAGAGAGCCATGTCCATCAGAATTGATCATCATGTAATATTGTTGCTGTGTATAATGATCTCCTGGTTCTGCTCATTTCGCTCAGCATCAGTTCATGCAAGTCTCTCTAGGCCTCTCTGAAATCCTCCTGCTGGTCGTTTCTTACAGAGCAATAATATTCCATAACCAAATGATAAAATCTAAAAGAACTTTGTAAACCTTTTTAAAAGCTTTCTGTATACGCAGCTGTGAATGTTAACTACATCAGTTCTCATCTTCCTGTTCCTATTTTACTTTTTCTATCCCTTCTTTTATATCCTGTCCTTCTCTTTGTCTCTCTCTGTCCTTCCTTTGTGTCCCTCTTCTATCCATTGATGTATAGTGTTTACCCTTTATCTTTACTCATGGCTCCCTCCAGTCCTTTGAGTTTTTTCCTTGAATTTTCTGTCTTTCATTTTTAGCCTTTGTGTACATTTTGTTTTCTTTGTGTCTTGCTCTTTGTGTCTTCTGTCCTCTTTATCTCTGGCCATTGGATCTTTTTTTTTTTTCTTTTTTTTAAGTTGTGTCTCTTTCTTCTTTTATGGATGTCTCCTTTATTGTGATGTATCTCTACTTGGATATAGGCCACCCTCTTGGCATGAGAGAGAGTGAGTGTGTCTGTCTCTTCCTCTTGGTGTGTGTGCACCTTTTTTTCCTTTTCTCTTGATTAACACATATGCTTTTGTGCATACATGCAAGTCAGTGTTTTACTATTCCATGTGTTTTTTGTCTGTCTTCTCCATTTCTTTTCTTTTGTTGTTTTATTTTGCTCTTTCTTCCTCTTGATTGGTTTATGTATATGTTTGTTTCTGTCTTCCTTCCTTTTGGTTTGTGACTGTTTTAGTAATTCTCCCTTTTTCTTGGAGTGTGCATCTGTCTCCCTCTTCTTGGTTTGTATGTTTCTGTCTTTGTCTCTCTCCTTGGTTTGTTTGTTTCCTTTCCTCTTGATTTATGTGTCTGTCACTCCCTTCTTAGGGAATGTGTATGTCTAACTCTCTACACCTTGGGATGGCGTGGGTGCATATAATATATACATGAATGCATGTGCTTTCCTCTTGAAAAGTATATGTCTTTCCTTTTCTCTTGGGATATGTGGGCCTCTTTCTTGGCATGTTTGATTGTCTGTCCTCCTTCCAGGTTGTGAGAAACCCTGAATCATTCCTGAAGGAAAAGGAGGTGAGAGTTCAGTGGAGGAAAGGGGAATCTTGACTCTTGCCTAGTAGGTGAGAGTGGAAGAATGTTACAGAGAGGACTAAAGGAAGGAAAGGGGCAACCATATACTTAAAGCTTAAAAATACTGGCTTTCCCTGAAGAGGAGAGAGTTGGATCTTCTGAGGAAGAAGCTGCAGTTTGTTCTCCAGTTTTACATGGTTGTATCACAGAAGCTATTAGGTGAAAGATCATCCCATTGAGGATTAAAGGAAAAATCAAGGAGCTTCAGTGAAAAGTGGTTCCTGCCCATGGGTACTGAGGCCACCAGTTGATGACTGGATAATAGGAACATAGAGTTTTTTAAGCTTTCTGATGAATGTGTCCAAGACAATGCAGAAAATGTCCCCAGATTTATTGAAACAGATGGCTACTCCCTGCTTATGGTGATTCACTTGAGCACAAAAGGTATTTCTGGAAGTGATCTAGACAATATTGCTAAAGAAAGCAAGTGTTGGGCAGAAAATTAAAGACCATAGGGACATACATCCCTCGCTCTTGTCCATTGAAGTCAAGGAAAGGAGAAGATGAAAGTTGGTTTTGGAAATGAAGGACTAAGAAGATAGTGTCTTGAGAAAGAGATTTGGACTTCTGGACCATGGATACCTTTCAGTGTCCTCTCTTGGCTCCCCTTGTTCCTGATTTTCCAGACTTTTCCATGATCTCTCAAACCTTCCTAAAAGCATCATGGGATTTCTCATCCTGGAAGATACCTGCCCCTCCTTCTCTAATTAATGAATTCTTAACAGAACTTTCATTTTGATTAAGTGCCCAATCAGTCAGTGGTACTTATTCTCTCTTTTCTCCGCTCTGCTCTTGACTTCCCTCTCCCTTGCCCTTTTTGTGGACTTTCTTCAGGGACTGGTCTGAGAGGTTTTTTTGCTTGTATTTATATCCTCAGTCTTTAGCATAGTGCTGGCATGCAATGAGGTTTTATACCTTTATTTGATTTGGTTTAAAATATAAGGAAGAGATTCCTGAAAAGGGATTGAGTACAGCTAACAAAGGTTGGGAAGAATATTTTCCTGGGAAGAAGGTGTTTTGCATATGTGATCAAAATGGTTCTAAGCCAAAAAGGGTTTTGTTGAGCCATTTCAGTTTTCAGTCATGTCCAACTCTTCTTGACCACATTTGGACTTTTCTTGGCAGAGATACTGGTTTGCCATCTCTTCCAGCTCATTTTTCAGATGAGGAAACTGTGGCATATGGGGTTAAGTGACTTGACCAGAGTCATACAGTTAGTAAGTGTCTGAGCTAGATATGAACTCACAAAAAATCTTCTGAACTACAGACCCAGAACTTAATCCGCTGTATCACCCAGCTGTTTGGGTAGGGGGGAAAACTGCTTAAAATTTGGGTACCATAAAGATTTCCTTCTTCTGGTTCACATAACAGAATAGAATATTGGAGATACTTTCTCCAGTCCTTATAACTTTTCAAAACTCCAAATTTGGATAAAGTAGTTTCAGATATTTCTATGGCGTAATACACCAAGAGCTTTGAACAGGTAAGCAGTTCAGTGAACTAACTGCAAAGAAGATTAATCTGTGGTCAATAACATCATCACTCAGCAGTCCCTTCCTTATTGTCCATCATGCTCTAGCAACAGGACCGCACAAACTGATCTACCAGGTTCGACACAGAACTCAGTTTTACTCCCTTCCCATAATTTTCCTAGTGCCAGGAAAAATCAAAACCCAGAAGCTTGCTCAGTTATAACCTCAGTGACACTTGGTGTTATAACCGAACTTAGCCAATGGAATTGAAGTAGTATGCTTGTATGTGTCTTTTTTGGTACTCCACTGAGAGGGCCACTTCTGTTTTCCCAGAAGTAATTTAAGGCTGGGACAGTGAAATGTAAATTGCCCAGGGAGAGAGGAAGTTGACAGTGTTCTAAGATCATGCCCTCCAGGAAACTGCAGTCAAAAGGTAGAAGTCAGACCTTGACTAAAAGGTAGTTAGTGAAATCTAATAAGAAACATATCAGACTTCTAGGGCCCATGGTTAACAAGATGAAGGGTTAGAGATTTTCTCTAATCTTCATGACCTCTCAAATTTTTCTAAAATAATAATTATGTACTAGAGACAAATCAGTTTTATCAGTCTTAATGATCTAGGCTATCAAGAACCCAAACAAGGTGAATATTTGATGAATTGACAGTGGAGAAGGCTGATGGGGATCAGCCCCTAACTTGCCTATTTAGCACTCCCTTCCTCACCCCACCATGTTCCTAGAAAAAAGTCTATCCAAATCAATTTACATATTTGGTATAGAATTTCTCTCTACTCCAACACATCTTCACTTCTGCCTCCCATTGCCTCAGGAGATCCAGGTGGCAAAAAATTGCTCATAGAGCAAAAGAGTATCAGTGTTCTGGGCTGTAGCAAAACTTGAACTAAACTCGGGAATAGAAGATGGGGCAGAGCACATGTCTGGGGGCTGTGTGGCACTTCACTAACCTAAGGGAAAAAGTCCAGCATCCTACTGAGGTCAGTTCTTTACTCTTGGAAGTCATTTGGAGCAAGACCAAGTCTGGTAAATCATAAATTCTCCAGGGTGGGAAGAGGCTAAGGTAGTTTATAAGTTACAGTTCCAGGGATACTAGCATCAAAAGAAGGGGATCCAAATTGAGCCATAGGGAAAAATAAAGAAAAACGCTCTTCTGAAGACCTCAAGTGGAAGAAAACTCAAAGACCTTAAACATAAACAGAGAAAACCACCAGGAAAAATATTAGTAACAGAAAGGGAAATGACCTTCAGATTAGGAAACAAAGTTCAGGCATTTGTATTACCAGAAAGTGAATCATCACCTGCTGAGGCCAAAGATTCTGTGGATTCCCAAGAAAGTATGGAACCATAGCAAGATGTTCCTGAAAGGTATAAAAAAGAAGTAAAAGCAGAATTTCAGACCTGTATGGCAGAAATAATTAGAAGAGTAGAAAAATTTGAATCTCTCATGGCAAGTCTCATCAAAGAAACAACAACAAAAAATAAATGTCAATGCAAAGGACAGTATATAAGAAGAGAAGCAAAAAACTACTAATATTAAAAGAGCATGATCTCCGTGTAAGTAAAACATATTGATCTCTAAACTGGGATGCTTAGAGATGACTTAAGGATGATAGGTCTCTCAAAAAAAAAAAAACAAACAAACAAACAAACAAACATGACTAACCAAAATACCTTGATCACCTAATGTCAGAAATCATGCAAGAAAACTACCCATTCCTTCTGAATACAGAAAACAGAGCCAGATAATGCAAGGAAACTACCCAGAATTTCTGAATACAGAAAACAGTGCCAATTGAAAGAACTCGCAGATCTCCACAATAAAATCCTATACTGAAAACTCTTTTAAGATTTAGATAATTTAAATATAAGAATTCTGTTAAGAAACAACCAATTTTGCAAGTGACAAGGAAAGACTTTCAAATATAAAGGGAATTAAAATAATACAAGAAACCACAAAAGGAAGTGGAACAATTTGCCCCAAAAAGCAAAAGGAGTTAAAGATGCAGCTCTACATGACATACTCCACAAACCTGATCCTTCCTATTAATGAAGAAAAAATGGGATGTTCAGTTAAGAAAAGAAGTGTTTGAAATATTTGAAGCAGACATCAAATAGAGGTGATAGGGAAGAAATAGGCCTGAAATATCTTGGACTACAAGGCTATATACTTCACAGTACTCCCCCTACATATATATGTACATATATACTTATGTAGATAGATACGTATGGATTTTTATGAAGCTAAATTATAGGAGAGGATACATTAAAAAAAATGAGACTGTGATGAAGTCAGAGGTACAATGAAGAAAATAACTTGTCTAGAACCTATAGGAGAATGGGCAGGTAGGCAAAGGGGAAGAACACCAAAATGGGGAAAGAAAGGAATCTTGTTTCAGTAATGGGAGGGTGTAGTATGCTATCATTGAAGGAGATTCTATGAAAGGAGTTAGGGACTTTATAGTGCATGTTATCTGCAGAGATTTGGCACTTAGAGGACCACTCATTCTACTTTTGGAGAATAGAAATTCAAGCTTCTGGAAACAACTCACATCTAGAAGAGTACAAGGGCATAGAACAAGGGAGGACATTCTGTGGTAATTGGGGAAAATAACCATGGGGTGGTTAAAGGTTAACCAGTGATATAGGAGAATTCTTAACCATGGACCAATATCTTTTGTCATTTGCTTTCTAAGAGTAAGGCACAACGGGGGAAAAAGGGGCCAAGACACAAGACCTACAAGGCATTAAATAGAAACTCTTTAGAGAGGGAACTTAGTATAATTATCTTAGAAACTTTTATTCTATGTGGAATTGAGACTAAAGAAAAACTTAATATAAGGGTCATGAATCAAAGAATAAAAGTCTGGAGTGAACAAGGATGGAAGATAAATAAGTAGGGAAGAATCCTTTTTCTTTAAAGGTATAGAAAATAAAATTTAAAATAATGAACAAAACAGTTGAAAGGGAAGAGAGAAAACATGGTTTTACTTGACTGCTTGAATGAGAGGAGAAAAGAGTAGGAGGCTTAACTAAATAAAGTAAAAAGAACTTAATAAGTAAAATTCCAAACTAGAAGTAATGAGAAATAATGTAAGGGGAAAGGAAGTGCTTGAGGAAGGAGATAAAAGAACCAGTGAGAATAGGATTGCCTTAATATAGATTAATATATATACATATATATATATATATATTTTTTTTTTGCTGAGGCAATTGGGGTTAAGTGACTTGCCCAGGGTCACACAGCTAGGAAGTGTCCGAGACCAGATTTGAACTCAGGTCCTCCTGACTTCAGGGCTGGTGCTCTAATCACTGCACCACCTAGCTGCCCCAGATTAATATAATTGAAGGGACAAAATACTGTGTTTATGGAGGAATAGAGGAACATCCTAATTTGGAGAAGAAATATTGGAGACTAATTGCAGTATAAACTTAAGCATATGATTTTAAATTCGAATGGATTAAACAATTAAAAGAAAAAGAGTGATAGGTTGCATAACAAAACCCAACCACATAATTGATTGCTAATAAGAACACATTTAAAAAAGACATACACAGAATAAAAATTAGGAGCTGGAAAAAAAATTACTCTGGATCAGGTAAATATGAAAAAACTGGGGCTCCTGCTATTAGATAAAGTTGATATTAGATTAGACAGTCATGCTATTAGACAAAGTAAAAAGCTTCCAGAACATAAAAAGGGACAAGAAAAATTACTACAGATCAGGTAAGTTTGAAAAAACTGGGGCTCCTGCTATTAGATAAAGTTGGTATTAGATTAAGACAGTCATGCTGTTAGACAAAGCAAAAACATCCAGAATATAAAAAGGGACAAATATCAAACTTCTATCTAAATTCATAAAGAAAAAAATAAATTACAAGAAGGTATAGTAATAAAAAGTAGCAGGGGATTTCAGTATTCCTCTCAGTTTTGGGTTCTTTTAAATGAGACTGCTAAAAAATACACATTTTCCAGCACTACATGGAATTTTTACAAAAATTGAATAAGCATTAAGACATGAATATATTATAAACAGGTGTAAAAAAAAAAGCAGAAAGAGTAGACACATCCTTTACAGATTATTCACAAAATAAGAATAGTAATTAGTTTAAAGAGCACAAAGGCACAGGCAAATGGAGACTTAACAGTAAAATTATTATCAAGTGGGTCTCTGAACAAATTAAAGAAACTATAATAACTGAAAGAAAAATAACAAAAATGAAACAACATACCAAATTTCTAAGAGCTCTTATGAGAAAGAAATATCCTGACAAACATGCGTTAACAAAAAAAGAATGAATTAACTATGCATTTTTTAAAAATTGAAAGGAACCAAACCTAAAATAAGTTAAAAATAGAAGATGTTAAAGGTTAGAGGAGAAATAGATAAACTGGAAACCAAAACTATAGAATTGAAAGCTATAGAAAAAACTAAAAGCTTGTTCTCTTTAAAAAAAAAAAAAAATCCAGCTAATACAATTGGTAAGTCTTTAGCCAGTCTGATTAAAAAGGACAAAAAATGAACAAAAAAGCAATAAAAAAGGCAAGATCTCAACAAAAGCAAATCAGACAAAAATAATAGCCTTTTATTCAGTTAAATGCTAATAAAACAGAACAAAAAAGATTTTCCATAGTGAAGAAGAGTAGCAGTTGAGTAGAAGACATAAAGATGTGGGGGGGGGGGGAACCCATATTAATTTCCATCCACATCTCCCACCCAAGCAACCAAGAGAATTTCATGTTAACTTTCCCATTTATATAAAACCTTTTAAGATTATCTACACAACCATCAAAGACATTCTCACTGAAAATAGGAAATAGGTTTTCACAAGCAGTATTCTACAATGTACTGCATCTTTCCCATCTTGAAACTTAAGAAAAGATGTGAAGTATACAAGTTTATACTGAAGTTATTGTTGATTAGAAAAGAGCATTTGATTTGAGCCACTTTAAAGGTTCTCTTCCACCTAGGTGTCTCCCATTCATAAATCAGAATCATTTCAAGATTCTTTGAAAGATACAACACAGAAATAATAACCTTATGTACCTACGGTGCCTCAATTACTTTCTCACTCTAGAATTACCCTCAGATCTGTGGTACTTTTACCCTCAAACATTTCTCCTGCCTTAACCCTTTTTATCTTGGGTGAGTTCTTCCTGGGGATTCTGTTTTGGCGAGAGACCCAGGCCAACCTCCCTTCATTTCCCTCCTGGCGTTTCTTCTGATTCTTCTGATTTTGCCATCATGAGGCCATGTGAGTACCTACACACCCTTTACCTCCCATTTCAGCTCTTCTGTTGTCTTTTTCTATTAGAATGTAAATTCATTGAGTGCAGGGATCAACTTTTTATTTGTGTCCTTAATAGCACAATTCCTAGCAAATAATAAGCACTTAATGCTTGTTGATGGACTGTTCAACAACCTTCAGATCATAATCATCAATTGAGACATGAGATATTTAGCACATGGTCTGTGTTGAAGAGGACTTCCCAAACTGTGCTGGTTTCACCCATGTCTGCAACATTGCAGAGCCATTCATAACAGTTTTCCTTACCATCCACATGGGAAAGAACAAACGGTTGAAGGATATCTGTTACTTACTTAGCTTGTAATAGGAATATAAATTGAAGAATGTCTGTTACTTACCTTGTAATATGAATTTGGACAGACAACTCTTAAAGCTTCTTCATAAGTATGTATTTCTGGGACAAACAGTGCAATTGGACAAAATTATGGCTCGCAATTAAATAGGGAAAGGAGAAGAATAGGTTGGGTTTTATTCAGGAAATTGTAAAGCTCCTTTTAATGCCCAATTCCCATTTCCTAGAATCCCATGATTTTATTACAAGGTGTGGATTAGAAAGTGAAGATGTTCGTGGTGGGTACGATTAAGCTTCGATATATAGTCAGTGATAAAATTTGAAGAGTAGGATAATTCCTTTTTTCTTGGTTGATATTTTCCTCTCTTACTCCTGGTGTAAGTATGGGTATGGTTGTGTATGTGTGTGTGTGCTTCTCTTTCCCTTTAGGGTACCTCCCCCCCCTTTTTTTTCCTCTCCCAATGTAGGAGTATCTGCTTCTTTTGACTCTTTTTTCTTCTCTTTTTCTTACTTTCTCGCTTTTCCCTTTCCCATTCTCTTTCCTCTCTTCTCTTTTCTGGTCTTTCTGGTCAGTGTATGGAACTGAAGTATCCTTTTTTTTTAGTTATTAATCACAGTTTTATTTTTCCATCCTTAAAAGCTTGAGAATTGAATATTCTATTTAAAGCAAAAAAAAATGCTAAGAGTATGCTTTTCAGCTGAAAATTTTTTCCTTGGGGAAAACCATTTTTCTCTGAAAATCAGTTTTTTCTTAACAAATCAAGGTATTATGGAATGACTTGATTGTGGACATGGCAAGTCTTTATGACATTTTTTTCCCTCCGTTTTAGAAATTCCAATAGCAAAAATGATCGTAGGAATCGAAAGTTTAAGGAAGCTGAACGACTCTTCAGTAAATCCTCAGTTACTTCAGCAGCGGTAAGTAAGTTAGCAATACCATTTTGATGGTTGACTATCAACCCAAGTGAAATTTAGGTCAGTTTTTGTGACAGTTCTCTATTAATATAAAGTACTTTTTTTGTACTTGATATACAATTTCCACACTTTATAAAAAGTTCATATTTTTTCTGAATGATTCGGGTTAGTTAATTGCTGCTTTTCTGAAATAAGTGGTTTCCCATGATCTTATTTTGCAGAACTTAGATTAGAATCTAATTTCTTTTTTCTTCTGTTTTACCAATAAGTTTCTTGATGATGTTTGTTTTTAGGCAGTGAGTGCGTTGGCTGGAGTTCAAGACCAACTCATTGAAAAAAGTAAGTTTTTTTGTTCTTAGGATCTTCTCGTCCCTGCATTTAAATGATAAATTCTTGTGATTTCTTTGAGAAACCTAGGGTAGGCTTCCATGTGCTTTTATTTCTATACAAGCTCAAAGGCTTATGTCTATAAAGAGGTGGGGGAAGAGGAAGAAGGAGGAAAAGAGGAAAGGAGAGAAAGAGGGAGTGTGAGAGGGAGCAAGCAACATGCTTCCTTACCTCTCTTCTTATTAGGGAGATTGGCTCAAAAACTTTCCTCAGTTCTCTGAAAAAATACAAGTAGGTGATCTTCTTTAAGCCCACTGAATTAAAGTTATTGAAGAATCCTGGTGAAAAGGAAAGAGCTTTTTGTGGCCATAATTGTATCTGACCTTCGCCTCTCTGAGCTTTGCCATTCTGTCTTCAAAATGAAAAGTTTGGAATAGATGAACACCTATGTTCATTCTAGTTCTTCCATATTATTAATCTATGATATCTCTAAATTCTTGTCTGTAAACTGGGGAATGTACTTATCTTTCCCTGTTGTGTTTAGCAGCACTAATTATATGGGAAGTGCTTTGGTGGACAGCACTACAAATATGATGAACTTGTACCTATTGTTGTTTGGAAACAATACTTCGTTATTACTTTGACATATGAAACAATGTTTGAAGATGGATCTATCTTTGTAATTAAGTTTTTGGAATCTTCCATATTGGAGTTTCTTGAAAAATAGTGGACCAATTTTTCATACAAATTCAAGGATGAAGGGAAAACAGGAGTGTAGAAAGAGGGATATTTATTGACTTGGGAGATGATTGTTTTCTGTGGGCCATGCACTTCCTCCCTGCTACCATAGTTGGCATCATATCCCACTGACACATTTAGGATGACAACTTCTATCTCATAGGATAATAGAAATAGTAGGGAAGGGTACTTTTTTATTTTAAAGGGAGAGTATAGCAGAATTAAGTCACATTAATACTTTTTCACTAGAATTAGATAAATAGTGACATAGAAGGTAATAACTCAGGGACTAAGCTCTAAAATCATGTTATAGAAGCATACATATCAAAGCATCATAAATTAGTATAATTTGGTTCTTCTGTGAATGACTGGAATTTAAGAATCATTCAGAAATGTGATTTTTCCTATTAGACCACTTTCAACGTCTCATGTAAACCTACTCTTACTGAAGAAAAATAAACTGATTAACAGTATTTCAGAATAAAATCTGGAGTAAATTGTCCTAAGCAGGGCTTCCTAGCAACCATTAAAGATAAACACTCACTTTTTGCACTAGATTTTTTTTTTTCCCCTTGCTCAGACACTTGAGGTTAAGTGACTTCCCCTTGGTCACACAGAAAGTATTAAGGCCAAATTTGAACTCAGGTCCTTCTGACTTCAGGGCTGGTGCTCTATCCATTACACCAACTAGCTGCCTCAATAGATATGTTCTTGAAAAGATCATTTTAAATATATTAGGAAGATATGTTCTATGAATATTTTTGAAAAGAAAAGTCTTTTTGTATAATGTATTAAGTTTTGTATTTTGGGATTTTTTGAATTGACTTTCTTAGCCAGACATGTATTTGTTCCTTCCTGACCTTTGTTCCTTATGCACATGAATAAAAAAGGACCAGATTTAAATCTGTATTTACTTTAATCTGATAGTAAGCCCGCTTTTCTTCCTATTTGCTGAATTCTAACTAGAAGTCTCAAAACTTATAAACTTCTATTTTGATAATTTTTCAGTTGTGACAGAAAGTTTGAGGTTGTACTCAGCTAGTATAATGCATAAATAAAGCATCGAAAAATATCTAAATGGAAAAAATAAAAAAATAAAAGTATAAGAAAAGCGAGTGTTTCGATTGGAGAAATTTATAAAGTTAAAAGATACATTGCTGCATATTTCAACTTAAGTTGTGATAATTTTCTCATTTGCTGTTTTATTTTCCAAAATTTTTTCATTTTAAAGGCTTTTTGATATTTATGACAACTGTTCTTGAAGTTGCTATGAAATAACTTTTGTTTTTACATTAAAAAATTGGCATCTTGGGGCAGCTAGGTGATGCAGTGGATAGAGCACCACCCCTGAAGTCAGGAGGACCTGAGTTCAAATCTGCTCTCAGACACTTAACATTCCCTAGCTTGTGTAACCCTGGGCAAGTCATTTAACCCATTTGCCTCAGGGAAAAAAAATTGGCATCTTAAAAGAGACAAATATAACTTGAGATTTTTTTTTTTAGGAGTGATGTTCAAGTTACCTGTATCATAGGATCTGTCAATTCAAGATGGATTTATTAAATACCTATTGTGTGCCAGGCAGACTGCTAGGTATTTGACAATCAAAGAAAGATTCATATGCATAACTCCTTAAATGAGATATTTCTTTCTTTCTTTTCTTTTCTTTTTTTGCTGAGGCAGGTAGGGGTAAATGACTTGCCCAAGGTCACACAGCTAGGGAATGTTAAGTGTTTGAGATCTGATTTGAACTCGGGTCCTCCTGACTTCAGGGCTGGTGCTCTATCCACTGTGCCACCTAGCTGCCTCAAGATATTTATTTCTAAAGAATTGA
>JAJPUD010007492.1:86224-106669 GCA_023553655.1 Myrmecobius fasciatus | reverse complement strand
TTTTTTTTTTTCCTTTTTGGTGAGATAATTGAGGTTAAGTGACTTGCCTAGGGCCACACAGCTAAGGAATGTTAAGTGTCTGAGACCAGATTTGAACTCAGATCTTCCTGACTTCAGGGCTGGTGCTCTATCCACTGTGCCACCTAGCTGCCCCAAATTATAGCTTCTAACTAATAGACAAATACCTATTATTATATTTCCAGCTTTTAGCAACAAATATTTTTTAAATGGAAAATCAATACATGCATTAATTATGCGCTTACTGAATACAAAGCACCTATTTGTTGACTCACTGCTTTTTTTAAAAAAAAAAAACCTTGCAATTTGAAATTTCTTATTTTTACTACATTCCATTTTCCTCAACATAATTTTGATTAGAATACATAAAATGTGATATGATGCATGAATGTGGCAAAGATAAATTACATTAAATGATAGCCTTTTAGATTGATATAGACCTTGCCAGAATCCAGATTTCATTTTTAGAGAAATCCTGCTTAAAGAAAAAAATAATCTGTCATGCTCAATAATGAAAATCATTAGGGTCTGTATTAAGATTCCCCTATATGAGACAAAGGTGTTAATCTTTTCAGGGAAAAATTGTCCACCCAAAGCAAGGTTAATCAGTGCTACTTTCCCCACACACTTAACACTTATTCTGTGCCATACCCAAGTTTTGATATAAACAAGACTGTCTTGAGAGCTTGAAAGCTATGATTATTGCTACCATTTAGCAATTTCCTTTTTTCTATGAATCAACTTCCAAATATTGGGGATCTCTCCTAGTTGCATTTTACAGTCTATAGCAACATTTTTGGTTGATAAATATACTTTTTATCAGGCACTTCAATTTCTTATAAACTATTTAGTGATAATTTCTGTGCCTCTAGTCTGTATTTCACATACATAAACATCTATTTACATTGGATGTAAGATCCCTGAGTGCTTTTAGAAGCCAGTTATGATCATTTTTCTTTTAAGGATTTCTCCTTCTGGTAAGTAAGCAAGCAAGTAAATAAATAAATAGAGAGATAGATAGCTGAATAAATAAAGTACATTGCACTTCTTCCCTCAGTCACTATCGTCCTAACAGAGTACACTGTGAATAGTACGCTACTAAATGTTAATTCATGAAGATAACATTTGAAAAATTCAACATAAGATAAAGAGTTGTATAAATTCTGTTTGTAAAAAAAAAAAGATTTACTTAGCAAGTGGAATTTAGCCTTTAGGAGCATTTCATAATATTGCTTCAAAGAGACACCTTCATAGTTGTGTCAGACAAAAGCAGTTAGTTTCTCAGAATTTAGGATAGTTACTTCCTACATAAGGTGAGTGTAAAATGAACTCTGATGATCTCTAGTCTTGTATCTTCATCTTGATTTTTCTTAAAATAGAATTAGACTTATAGAAAGAGTTTTTTAAATTATATATTGGAATAGAATCATCTAAGCTTTCTGAAGTGATTTTGGAACATCTATTATATGCCAGGTACTGTGCCTTTAAGTGATGTCAATACCAGGAAAGTCATAAGATATTCTCTGCCCTCAAAAAGCTTACCATCTAATGGTGGAAACAACAAACAAAAATAAAATGAAAAACAATTTTGGGAAATGTGTTATTAGAGTAGGAGGGATGAGGAAGTTATACACCTGATTGAGAAATAATTTGAGGAGGTATGGGACACCTTTAGTATAATGAAGAAGATAACATGAACATGACAATGTTCAAAATTATATTATATGTTTGCGTAGTATTTTTGATATATATTATATAAATGCATACAATAAGAACAAGATATATTCAGAATAAATCAGAGATAATTTCAAAGGAAAGATGGTTCCATTAAATGTGGGGTGAAAAAACCTTCTTGCAGAAACTTGAATTTTAAATGTCTTGAAAAAAAATCAGGAAAGTTGAGACAGAGATGAGAAGGAAAAACATTCCTGGAAGATGAGACAGCTAGGTAAAGTGTGTTATAAGGAGACAGAATGTCTTGTTGGAGGTTCAGCACTTACAATATCCATTGTTGCAGGATTATAAGGTATTTGAAGGAAGTTTTAAGTTGTAGAAACACTGCAAAGGTAAGAAGTGTCAAGTTATGAAATGCTTTAAAAACAAAAAATAATAGAAAATCATTATGATATACTGAATAGGGAAATGATCTGTACTTTAGAATATAATTTTCACAAGTCAGTAGAGAATGGACTAGAGGAAGAACAAGTAGAAGACTAATTCAGTAGTCTAGATGAGCAACCTTAGTATTGTTGGTTTGTCAATACAATCAATCATTAAAAATAGTCAAACTATTTTCTAGTAGGCTTGTACTGTACTAATTGTACTATTCATTTGTCATAACACATCTGAAGTTTTATGTTCAGTTCTGCCTTCCAGAAAAAATACTAAGTCGGGAAACAGACAAAGGAAGACAACCAAGATGGTAGAGAGCCTTTGCTCATGCCATATGAAGACCAACTGAACGAACAGAGGGAAGTTTAGTAGTCAGTGGAACCTGATAGTTAAGACATTTTTAGCAGTTTAAAACTAGTTAAAGGGTTGGTACATGTAAGAATAATGACATTTGTCCTCTTTGGCCCCAAGGTGTAAAAAGAAGACAACAGAGCAATGAGTGAACATTGTAAAGAAGCATATTTAGATTTTAGTCAGAGATTAACTTTTTGACAATAAAAAGAAATCCAAAAAAAAAGGTAATGAGTTTCTTCAGAATAAGTAAGATGACTGACAACTCACTTGGTCAGTATGATGCAGATTGAACTTTTATGAAAAAGTTGAGCTAGGCACATCTAAAAGAACAAAAGGTCAAAAATTTGAAGAGAACTAATAAATAAAATGCATATGAAGTTGGTGTAACTGTACTTGAACTAAAACTATATTAATAAATAGGTTAGGTTCACAAGAAAACAATAGTCAATGACTATAGTAATCTAATGTTTTATAAACCCAAGGACCCCAGCCTTTGGGAAAAGAACTCACTATCCGACAAAAATTGCTGGTAAAATTAAAAATTAGTATGCCCAAAACTCGGCATTGACACAAACCTATATCAAGATAAGGTCAAAATAGATTCATGATTTAGATATAGACATACTATAAACAAATTAGAGGATCAAAGGATAATCCACTTATCAGATCTGTGGAGAGGGGAGGAATATGTGGCCAAAAAAGAGTTAGACTACATTATACAATGCAAAATTAATAAATTTGATTATATTAAGTTAAAAAGTTTGGGTACAAACAAAACCAGTGAAAACAAGATTAGTAGGAAAGCAACAAAATGGGAAAAAATTACATCTAAGGGTTCTGATAAAGGCCTTATTTCTAAAATATATAATTTACTCAAATTTATAAGAAATGAAGCCATTCTCCAACTGATAAATGGCCAAAGGATTTCAACAAACAATTTTCAGATGAAGAAATTAAAACCATTTCTAGTCATATGAAAAAATGCTCTAAATCACTATTGATCATAGAAATGCAAATTAAGACAGCTCTGAGTACTGCTACACACTTCTTAGATTGGCTAAGATGACAGGAAAAGATAAAGATAAATTTTGGAAGGGGTATGGGAAAATTGGGACACTATTAAATACATTGTTGGTAAAGTTCCGAACAAATCCAATCATTCTGGAGAGCAATAGGGAACAGTACTCAAAGGGTTATCAAAATATACATACCCTTTGATATAGCAATTTCTCTACTCATCCTGTATCTCAAAGAGATAATAAAAAAGGGAAAAAGGACCTACACGTACCAAAATGTTTGTGGCAGCCCTTTTTGTAGTGGCAAAAAACTGGAAACTGAATGGATGACCATCAGTTGAAGAATGGCTGAACAAGTTATGTTACATAAATGTTATGGGATATTATTATCCTATAAGAAACGATCAGCAGGCTGATTTCAGAGAGACCTGGAGAGACTTACATGAACTGATGTTAAGTGAAATGAACTGAACCAGGAGATCACTATACAGAGCAACAACAATACAATGATTACTTCTGAAGGACATGACTCTAGTCAACGAGTTGCTTCAGACCATTTCCAATGGTCTAGTGATGAAGAAAGCCATCTGAATCCAGAGAGAGGACAGTGGGAACTTAGCATGGATCACAACATAGTATTTTTACTTTTTTCCTTGTTGTATTTTGTTTTATTTCTAATTTTTTTCCTTTTTTGATCTGATTTGTCTTGTGCAGCATAATTGTGGAAATGTGTATAAAAAATGTACATGTTTAACATATATTGGATTACTTAGCATGTAGGGGAGGGGATAGGAGGAAGGAAAAGAAAAATTTGGAACACAAGGTTTTGCAAGGGTGAATGTTGAAAATTATCTATGCATATGTTTTGAAAATAAAAAAGATTTAATAAAAAATTAAATATTCTTTTTGGAGAGAAAAAAAGTTTAACTAGGCAACTTGAGGTCCCTTTTGATGAGAAATATTCTGACCCTGATTGGGAATCAACCTGTGAAAACTTTAAGAGAAGTATATAGATGATAAAATATTTGTTTGTTTATAACAAAAATAATTAAGGTTACATCTCATCATAAATTTTCCTCTTTAAAGTAGTAACTTTTAATAATCTAAAGATTATTTTAATGATGTCATCATTGTTTCAAATATTTGGATAGTTTTCCTTATGAATGACTTTCACAATCTGCAACATGTAAATTAAGCAAAGATCCATCTTCAAATTTTTAGTTTCAGTTTGATTTTATAAATAGCCAAGAAATGTCTAAACCTAAGTCCTATAAAAATGTTGACTCATTTAGATAATAAACATTTAATTAAAAAAGGAAGAATATGAAGTAATTGGATCAGTTTTTTCATATGCCTCATCATCTGGCTCTAACTGCTTTGACAAAAGTTGTTTTGAATATGTTTGTGCACATTTATCAATTGTCCCAAAGACCTAGTTAGAAGGGGCAATGCGTTTGTAAGCTTAGATATGTTTGTGGAAAACTCAGACTCATTGCTTTATAGTCACAATTTATATATAAACTTTCAGGAATAGATCTAGGCTAAGAAATTGAGAAACTAATGAACTGAATATTTTTGAATTGTTAATAGAATAATGACAAGTAAAGTTAAGCAAATACAGAAGACTTTTTTCTTTTTTTTTAATTTTTTTTAATTTTTATTTTATTTGCATAACATATGTGTGGGTAATTCTTCAACAATAACCCTTACATAGCTTTCCGTTAGAAATTTTTCCCCCAACTCCCCACCCCTCCCCTAGATGGCAGGATATCCACTACATGTTAATTATGTTAAAATATTGGCAAATCGAATATATGTATACATATTTCCAAACTTATCATTGGTGTGCAAGAAAAATCTTATCTACACAAACGATATATCAGATAAAGGAAACACAATGTAAGCAAACATCAATCAAGGAGTATGAGAATGTTATGTTGTGGTCCACATTTCACATCCCTCTCTCTGGGTGTATATGGCTTACTTCAGTGAACAATTGGAGGTGGTTTGAAACATTTCATTGTTGAAGAGAGCCATGCCCATCAGAATTGATCATCATATAGTACTGTTGTTGCCGTGTATAATGATCTCCTGGTTCTGCTCATTTCACTCAGCATCAGTTCATGTAAGTCTCTCCAGGCCTCTCTGAAATCATCTTGCTGGTCATTTCTTACAGAACAATAATATTCCATAGTATTCATATACCATAATTTATTCAGCCATTCTCCAATTGAAGGGCATCTATTCAATTTCCAGTTTCTAGCCACTACAAAAAGGGCTGCCACAAACATTCTTGCACATGTGGGGCCTTTTCCTTCCTTTATGATTTCTTTGGGATATAAGCCCAATAGAAATGCTGCTGGGTCAAAGGGTATGCACAGTTTGATAACTTTTTGAGCATAGCTTCAAATTGTTCTCCAGAATGACTGTATCCGTTCACAGCTCCACCAACAATGCATCAGTGTCCCAGCCCTCCCACAACCCCTCCAACATTCATCATTAACTTTTCCTGTCATTTTAGCCAATCTGACAGGTGTGAAGTGGTATCTCAGGGTTGTCTTGATTTGCATTTCTCTGATCAATAGTGATTTGGAGCACCTTTTCATATGACTATAAATAGTTTTAATTTCATCCTCTGAAAATTGTCTGTTCATATCCTTTGACCATTTATTGATTGGAGAATGGCTTGAATTTTTATAAATATGAGACAATTCTCTATATATTTTAGAGATGAGACCTTTATCAGAACCCTTAAATGTAAAGATGATTTCCCAATTTATTGCTTCCCTCCTAATCTTGTCTGCATTGATTTTGTTTGTACAGAAACTTTTTAACTTAATATAGTCAAAGTTATCTATCTGGTTTTCAATTAAGAGTTCCAGTTCCAGAAGACTTTTTTCAATCAAATTTATTATGTACAAACAGGATTTATGTATAGAAACAAATTATATGAACTGAGGAATAATCATCCTGTTGTTGGAAATGATAACTGGTAACTTTTTCCCAATTAACTCTTTTTCAAGTGGAAATTACTGAAAATGCAGTCGCAGGTATCGGGTCACTGTATTAGTAGAAATAGTCTTGACCTTATAAAGGTACTGGGAGATCTCAAGGAAAGTGTTTACTTATAATATAAACACAATTTGATGATAGAAAATATATGAAGAAAACTAATCAAAAATGAAAGAGATTATGCACAAAAAAGTAGGGCAAAATATTACAATAGCTTGTTGTCAGAAACAATAAAAAATTAGTTGCTCATTATTCTCATCATTTTCAATAAAGACCATAAAATATGTGCAAACTCATAAACCACATCAGTGTCTGGCACAAAATTACAGGTAAATAAATGCTTGTTGACTGATTGATTCATTCATAGAAGTCTAAAAATGGAACTGATTTTTGTCATTTTTAGTATTTGAATTTCATTAAATTATATTTTACAAAACTTATTAGATTTTAATCATACAACATCTGAAAGATTTCCAATTCATATTACAATTTAACATTTAAGACAATGAAGAATAAGACAGTCAAACATATTTATTTTACAGTGTACTTCCTTTGTGCCATGAAATAATATAAAACTGATATAATACAATTTATAATCTATGAGAAAAATGCAAAAAGAAAAACTAAGCATTGATATAAATGCAATTATATGTAACAGTATAATTAGAGCCATAAATTCTATTTAATGGATTGAACAGATTAACAGAAAATGGAGTACCAGAGAAGTTGATTAAAAGATAAATATAAAACAAGTGTAAGAAATAGTAAAACAAAAAAAGCCTCAGACCATTATTAGTCCTGAGAAAGTAAGAGGAAGCTTGGGATTTTATTTTCAGCCCCCACTTTGAAGCAAAAACACTTTTGTATTTTTATTTGTGATAGCATCATTATGTACAAAGTAGTTTTGGGATATCACTGCTTACTATCAGAAGGTTTTACAAGAACCTTCGAAAAAGTAAGATACAAAAAACTTGTGACTATTAATCAACCCATCTATAAGTATTTATTAACACTTTGCTATATACTAGTGATACAATTATAAAGAATGAAACAACTACTTATAATGAGTTTATGTTCCAAATGAGGGAGACAATAAATGCATATAAAATAAATTAAATAAAAACATAAAATTAATTTAAACATGTTATAATAGTTCAATGCAAATTATTTTGGAAAAGAAACTCGCAATTGAGGGGATGAGAAAAGATTTCATGCTTAAGATTTGTATAAATTGAGGATAGGTCCTGTTGTTTACATACATTGAGCAATTTCTCCTACAAACTCCAGAGAAAGTACACCTATTAAAGTTAATAAGGATGATGAAAATGAGAAAAATAGAAATAAATATAAAAACATATAAACTTATAAGCTTGGTGTGGTGTAGTATGATGGTATAAAATGTGCATCCACAAACATTCTGGAGAGTAATTTGGAACTATGCTCAAAAAGTTATCAAACTGTGCATACCCTTTGACCCAGCAGTGTTTCTATTGGGCTTATATCCCAAAGAGATTTTAAAGGAAGGAAAGGGCCCCACATATGCAAGAATGTTTGTGGCAGCCCTTTTTGTAGTGGCTAGAAATTGGAAACTAAATGGATGCCCATCAATTGGAGAATGGCTGAACAAATTATGCTATATGAATGTTATGGAATATTATTGTTCTATAAGAAACGACCAGCAGGATGATTTCAGAGAGGCCTGGAGAGACTTGCATGAACTGATGCTGAGTGAAATGAGCAGAACCAGGAGATCATTATACATGGCAACAACAATACTATATGATGATCAATTCTGATGGACATGGCTCTCTTCAACAATGTAATGTTTCAAACCAGTTCCAATTGTTCACTGAAGAAAACCATACACACCCAGAAAGACGGATGTGAAATGTGGACCACAACATAACATTTTCATGCTCTCTATTGATGTTTGCTTGCATTGTGTTTCCTTTCTTTGATTTTTTTTTCTTGTAGATACGATTTTTTTCTTGCACAACAATGATAAGTGTGGAAATACACATACAACACAATTAACATGTAGTGGATTTCCTGCCATGGAGGGGAGGGTTGGGGACTGGGGGGGGAATTTGTAACAGAAAGCTTTGTAAGGGTCAATATTGAATTATTCAGAGATATGTTTTGCAAATAAAAACTTTTAATAAAAAAATAAAAAAAAATTTAAAAGTTTATAACTGCTTGCCACCAACAAAAAAAAAATGAAAAAAATGGACTTGCATGAATTCATGACTTCATATTTCTTTTATCAATATCTTAGGGTATCTCTTTGGCATCTAAAATGTTTCCTTTCTTTCCATTTGATAGATCACATATAGTTTGCAAACTGTAAATCTTCTTCTCCGAAAATGAAAAAGTGCTAGAGATGGTGTCTTAAGAATTGTATCTTAAATGATTTAAATATTCCACCCTAAAACCAGTAGAGAAATGTAGGAATGAGAATGCAGAACGTATCTTAGATCATCAAGGGCACTGGCTAAGTTAGCTGATTTTCTCTGAAAATTTTGTTTGTTTGTTTGTTTTTTTTAACCTGGAAATGTGCTCAATATTTTGGTTGAGGAGAAAAATGAGATTTTTTGGTAACTTGTGGAAAAGGGAATGAAAACTGACCCCAAATAAAACAGCCATAAAATTAAAATGTGGATCCAAATACTGCCTGAGATATTTATGAGTTACATGACCAGGCAAGTATCATATACCTCCCTGAACCTCATTTTACTCATCTGTAAAATGGGTACCTATTATAATTACCTATTAGATTTATTATCAGGCTCAAATATAGCATATATTAACTTTCTTTTCAAGCAAAGTGCAATATATATTTCAATTATCTTTATTTTCCCTTAATTGTTAATCTTAGGTGTAAAGGATTTTTTTCTAACCAATGTTATGGTCTGAAATCAATAGCCAGATCAATAGTTCTTTGTCTTTTCCAGGTGATGCCACTGAAACATTTTTTGCCTTTCCATAAAGTATACTAGCCAGTGTCCTAATTGCATAGCTAGTGAATTCAACAATTTAAGGCATATTTATTGAACATATATTATGCATAAGACTTTGACTTATTCCTCCAAAGACACAAAGATGAATAAGAGATACACACCTGTATAGTGGGAGAAAGAATAAGCAAGGCAATAATTAATCCTTTATTAAGCACAAATAATGGATGAGTCATTCTGCTAAATTCTGGGGGATACAAAAAGAGATTAATTATAATAAAAATATACAATCCAGCCTTTCAAAGTACTCACAATCTAATTAACAAGGTAACAATAAAATAGATATATACAAATCAAGTTAAATGCGAAGGAAATAGGAAATAGAGTAGTCCCTGGAATTAAGAAGAGCTGGGGAAAGCTTGCCATAAAAAGTAGAATTTTATTTGGGACTTAAATGAAGGCATACAAGTCAGTAGTCAGAATGAAGGAAGTAAAGCATTCCAGGCATTGGAGAGAGCCAGCAGAAATGACTGAAGCTGAGAGATGAAGTGCCTTTTTCAGGAACAACCAGGAGATCACTGTTACCAAATTAGAGAGTACCTGTCAGGGAGGAGGTGTAAGAAAATTTGAAAGATAGGAAGAGAATAGTTTATGAAAGATTTTGAATGCCAAATAGAGCACTTTGTTCTGATCATAGAAGCAATAGGAAGCTACTGAGGTTGATTGAATGTGTGTGGATTTAAGAGGATAAGGGGAGAGTATGAACAGAACTGTACTTTAGGGGGAAAAATAACACACTTTAGCAGCTGAATAGGGGATGCATTAGAAAGGAGAGAGAAGTGAGAAATGCAATCACACCATGAGAGTTTATACTAGAGTAATGGCAGTGTCACAGGAGAGAAAGGAAAATATTGTAGAGATGCCATAAGGTGAAAACAACAGTTCTTGCCTACAGATTGGAAATGGAAAATGATAGTAAATGAAGAATACAGGATTGCTCCCACATTGCAGGATGGTGCTGGAATGATCAAGTGGATTTTTTTCAGAATGTGGGAGACAGGGAAATGTTTGTGGGTAGTAGATGATCCAGTAGACAGGGTGAGGTTGAAAATAAGTGAAAGATCCCCAATTGATAAGTGGTCAAAGGATATGAACAGACAATTTTCAGATAACAAAATTAAAACCATTATAGTTGTATGAAAAAATGCTCTAAATCACTATTCATTAGAGAAGTGTAATTTAACACAATTCTGAAGTACAACTTCATACTTTTCAGATTGACTAAGATGACAGGAAAAGATAATGATAAATGCTGGAGAGGATGTGGGTAAACTGGGACATTAATGCATTGTTGGTGGAGTTATGAAATGATACAACCATTCTGAAAAGCAATTTGGAACTATGCCCAAAAGGCTATCAATCTGTGCATACCTTTGGACTTAACAGTGCCACTACTGTGTCTGTATCTCAGGGACATCATAAAAGACATAAAAGGACCTATATGTGCAAAAATATGTTGTAGCAGTTCTTTTTGTGGTACCAAAAAATTGTAAAATAAGGAGATGCTCCTTAATTGAGGAATGACTGAATAAGTTGTGGTATATGAAGGTAATGGAATGTTGATATTCTATAAAAATTTTGAAAAAGCTTGATTTTTAGAAAGGCCTGAAAAGATTTACATAAACTGATGCTGAGAGAAATAAGCATAACCAAGAATACATTGTATATAGTAATAGCAAGAATATGCAATGATCAATTATGAAACACTTGGTTCTTCTTAGTGGTTCAGTGTTATAAGATAAATCCAATAGACTTTGGATAGAAAATGCCATCTGCATCCCCGGGCGGGGAGGGAGGAGGGAGAGGGGGAACTATGGGGATTGACTGTAAACCATCACATGCTTTATTCACTTCTTGTTTCTGTTTTTTTCCTCTCAAATGTTTTTTCCCTTTTGTTCTGATTATTCTCTCCCAACATAATTCATAAAGCAATATGCAACATGCATAAAGCATAAAGCAATAAAAATAAATAAATTGGAGTAGCTGGATGGTGCAGTGGATAGAGCACCAGCCCTGAAATCAGGAGGACCTGAGTTCAAATTTGGCCTCAGACACTTAACACTTCCTAGCTGTGGGACCTTGGTCAAGTCACTTAACTTTTTTTTTTGCCTCAGCAAAAATAAATAAACTATTTTTAAAAAAGAAAAGCAAAAGAGTGCAGATAAAAGACAGTCTTTTGGAAGAGTTGGATGGAATTGGGTTGTTTATACCCATATATACATATAAAGTTCAGTTAATCCATAATTTCTGAAGAAGTAATGTTCCTAGAAAATAATGTAAAAGTCAAAAATGCAGATGTTGATACACTGAATCTATAGTTAATAAGTACCTAGATTCCCACAACCACAAATAATTCTGATCTACTGCTGGAAATACATTTTTCTTCATAAAATTTTTTAGAAAAAAAAACCATTTTTTTCTCACTAGTAATTCCCTGGAATTCTGTGACCTTTTCTGCTAATGTATCAATGAAAAAAAAAAAACAGAAAATACTCACTTTTCATAATACATGAAATCCACAATACCATAAATACTTTCTCCTTTTTTGTGTATATAATGATGTCAGTTAGTCAACATCAAACTTGAGGTTGATAGTGACTGAAGATATTCTGGCATGAAGTTTATCTAACACCTTTATTTTTTCCCTAAGCTGCATCACTGACTTTGTAGTCTTGGGCTTAGAGACTAAAAGACATGCACAAGGATTTGGGGGTATTATTGTAACCTAAAACTTGAAGGGTTTTTTTTTTATTAAAGCTTTTTATTTGTATAACATATGTATGGGTAGTTCCCCAACATTGATCTTTACAAAGCTTTCCATTACAAATTTTACCCCCAGTACCGTCCCCTCCCCTAGATGGCAGGAAGTCCACTACATGTTAATGTTGAAATGCTTGAGAAGTTATGCAAGAAAAATCCTATCTACAAGAAAAAAAAAAAGAATCAGAGAAAGGCAACACAATGCAAGCAAATGTCAATAGAGATCATGAAAATGTTACGTTGTGGTCCATATTTCATTTCCCTCTTTCTGGGTGTATATGGTTTTCTTCAGTGAACAATTGGAACTGGTTCGAGACAATTCTTTGTTGCAGAGAGCCATGTCCATCAGAATTGATCATCATGTAATACTGTTGTTGCTGTGTATGATGATCTCCTGATTCTGCTCGTTTCACTCAGCATCAGTTCATGCAAGTCTCTCCAGGCCTCTCTGAAATCGTCCTGCTGGTCATTTCTTACAGAGCAATAATATTCCATAACATTCATATACCATAATTTATTCAGCCACTCTCCAATTTATGGGCATCCCTTGAAGGTTTTTTTAAGCAATAGATTATTATTTACAAAGTTTTTCTCCTTTTTCCCTCCACCTTCTCCTCTAGAAGGTAAGCAATTCAATATATGTTAAAAATGTGCAATTCTTCTATACATATTTCTACATTTATCATGCTGTACAAAAAAAATCAGATCAAAAAAAGAAAAACTCAAAAGAAAAAACAAGTATGCAAACCATAATAAATAAAGTGAAAATACTATGTTATGATCTACATTCAGTTCCCACAATCCTCTTTCTGAATGAAGATGGCTCACTCCATCACAAGTCTATTGGAATTGACTAGAATCACCTCAGTGTTGAAAAGTCCTTCACAGTTGATCATCATATCATCTTGCTGCCGTGTACAATGTTCTCTTGGTTTTACTCACTTTATTCAGCATCAGTTCATTTTAAGTCTCTATGCATATGACCCTAAGAATACTAAAATATTTTTAATATGGACAGAGAAGCTCCTTGCCTTTTTTAGGTGGCAGATGAATTCGTGAGGAATTAGATTAATGGTTTTGTCTTTCTTGACATAAATGTAGTCACAATAAATTAACTGCCAGGTACATAATTTGTGGCAACCTTTGCTATTATATATGACTTGAGTAGGCCTTTATGCACCTTGAAAATTTTCATATAAATGGTTTAAAAATGGAAAATGCAAAGTAATCATCTGAATAATTCATCCTATTCTTAAAAGATTCTGTATAAAAATGCTAAAGTAAACAAAAGTGCAGATGACATTTTAAAATTCATTTTTAACAAAATTTTAACCATTGATATAACTAGAAAATTACCTAATTAATCCAAAGATTTTTGAATTAGATTTGTTTTTAAAAAAAGCAAAATAAATATTTATTAAGTACCTACTGTATACCAAGCACTGTGTTAAGTGCTTTACAAATAGGATCTTGATTTTTTTTATTTGTTTTTAAGAGGCAATTGGGGTTAAGTGACTTGCCCAAGGTCAAACAGCCAGTAAGTGTTAAGTGTTATGAGGCCAGCTTATATATATTATCTTAATAAATGTTCTATAAAATATACAAATAGATCTATGATCTCATCAATTTGACATTGCATTTAATAATACAGATCACATACCACATCTATGCATATCTATGCCTATTCAGAAGGTCTTGGCAATTTTCTTATGCTGTGGGGTTTCAAGTTTTTTACTTTTTTTTTTCTTCTTGGTAGACCTATAATCTTTGAGTTATTTCTACATATAGTGCCTTCAAAATTATTATTTTGCTCATATCAAGAGAATATTTTCTTTCATGTTATTACTTTTTGTTTCTCTTTTTCCAGATTTCCTATCACTTTTGTGTTTTAATAGCAAATTAATTATCTTCTCTTTTGTTTCTTTGGTAAGACTTGACACCATAGATTCAAGTTTTTCTATTCTGCCAGTTATTGCTGTTTTGCATGTCATAAGAAGAATTATTTCTTATTTCTCTTTTAAATCATTCAAGAAGAGTATACCATGGCATCATTCTTTCCTTTAAATCCACAGGGTTTTCTTTGCCTCATTAGGTCTTGAATCACTTTCCTTTGTTTTGCAGTATTTATTCAAAGATACCTGGACTATATCTGAAGGCCATATTTAATCTTGCTTTTAGTTTCTATTCTGTTAGTTTTCCATGAAAATTCTGTCAACTTTCCTCCTCCTGACATCTTTGGTATATTGCCTTTTTTTCCTCCATTATTTTTCCTTTATCGCTCACTTTCTGAATCCCTTTCCTCTGATAATAGTTTACCTGAGGAACAGATCTCAAAGACTTAGCTTCTTACTATTATTTTAAGCAATTCATAATTCACCGGTTTAGGTCTTTGCCCTGCAGCGATTTCTGAGGGAAAGAACTGGCCCCAACTAGAAGCTAAGTTATTTCTCTCAAATTAAAAGGAATGCCAAAAAGCACACACACACACACACACACACACACACACACATACACATACTTCTTGCTCTGTTTCCTTTGTTCTGAAGTTCTTTGGACCAGCAGCTAAGCACTAGCACAGCAGTATTGGAAGGAAGAGATCATTGAGGTATAGAGTTCAGCTCTGTAATAATACAAGAAAAATTCCCTGCTCCATTTCTTCTGTTTCTATGCTTTCTGGAAGAATCCTGTTATATCACAGAATGTTGTAATTTTTTATTGCCACTGAACATACTTTTGCCATATGAAGTTTGGATCTCTATGAAATTAGAAGGATATTTGGAGTTGGACTGAGGGTACCTGGGATTGACTTCTCTTGCAAGCCCTGGTCAGTTTGTGTAGGATTGCTATCCAGAATGTAGTAGGATAAGAGTGAGTGGCTGTTGAGTGATCTCTTTTTAGAATTTATAAAATATTGATGTCTTATTAGTTCTTTCTGCTTTGGGGACCATGGGGGCAGGTAAAATCACTTTTCCTCTGATTCAAATTTAATTTTGAGAAGTTTAAGAGGTTTTAAAGATGTGAAAAAATATGTTGTCTTTTCTCATATGCCTCCTCTTGAAGTTTCAAAAATATTATTGGATGAGAAAGAGGCATGTCTCACTCTTAGTCCATCAACAATTGGCTAGACATAGGGTCTAGACTTGTGATTTCATTGTTATAGAATATTCTTAGATGGGGAAATTACATATCCATATATATATGTTGGTGTATTATAAATAATAGTCTTAAGGAATTGCTTACTATAATATAAATTAACAATAATAACTAGTATCATCATTATACCATTGCATATAGTACAATAAAATATGTCAGTATTATAAATACAGCTTAATGGTTTAAATGTTACAAAGTGTTTCCATAAGTTATTTCATTTGTTTGTCACAATAATCTTGTAAAGTGAGATTATCAAATATATAAATGGAGATATCTCCATTTTATAGATGAATAAACAGACTGAGAAGATTTAAGGAGATTTAAAAGATCATACAACAGTATTCTCAAGCCAATTTTGAACTCATGTCTTCCAGATTCCAAATCTAGCATCGTATCCACCTTGCAGCTTCAACATTAAGAGATCAAGTGCCTTACCTAGGATCATACAATCAAAATATGTTAGAGCTAGGAATTGAAGCCTGGCTTTCCTTGTTTCAAGACCCCTCTCTAAAACAATTATGTCAAGCAGCCTCTCATTATAAGGGATATGAAGCTAAATATTATTCAAGAAACTTGTACCAGAAGAGAGGGCTCACCAACATTTTCATCTTCTCTGAACCCTACAATATAGTTGATTTATTTTGATTTTTAGCAGATCTATCAACTCATTGACCTAGTGAGTTTTGGAAAAACAAATTTATGCTATCAATATGAGAATGAAGATTGGTACCTTATCTGAGACTTAGTCTCAGAGAATTTAATGGGGAGGAAATGAGATGTTATATGACTTTCCTAGAGCCACATTGAATATAGGTGCAGGGAAGAGTCTAGAACCCGTTTTCCTTACTTCAAGGCTATTTATTTATCCACTAAATCATTCTTATCTTCCTTTCATACTTTGAAAGTAATAAATGGAATGAATAAGAAGCAAAATTGATCTTTAACCACCAAGTACAATGATTTCTCCAATTTTTGCCATGGAGGAGTATGGGATGAGGGGAAATTATTTAACTTTGTAGTCAGGTGATCCTTTGACACTTTCTTTCTTATAAAGATTCTTTCTGAGTCATTTAAAATGTGTTTTTTATGCCAGACTTGTTTCTTTTTCTTTATAACTTTCTTAATATTTCTGCATCATGTGTTCTTATTTAATTAAATGATAAGTAGGGCTGTAGGCCAAAATCAATCTGAATCCAAATGCTACCAATTTATTTTTTTACTGTACAAGGGTGTTTTTATTTCCTCACTGTTTTGATTGAGAAGCAAAGGAATGGAATAACAGATTTTTGTTTAGGATGGGCCTGGCTTTCCATCTTCGAACTTAGTATGCATTCCTATAATAGGAGCTTTCCCATAGGATCTTTTCCTTTCATTAAGATATTAGCCTAAAACTAAAAAAAAAACAAACAAAATCATAATCCAAATTATTATTTTATTAATAATAATTTAAGCTTTACTTTTGACCTGTAACTTTCAGGGAGATGATAAAACAGATGCTTTATAAGGTTTTGTCTGGGTGAATTGAATTGATTGTAAATGTTATTCCACACAAATCCATCAGTATGGGTATTCTTGCACTGATCAGATTCTCATTCTGACACTACAAAGTCCATGTAGTGCTATTAGAATTGCCCAAACCAAAAGTAAAATAATTTTACCTTTGTAGTCTGGTTTGAGGGACAACAGATTTAAGTTAATATATACTTTTCCTGCCTTGCCTGAAATCTTTGTTATAGTAAATTCCTCACTTGTAAGATATTTGATGCTTTATATTTGGATTACTTGCTGTCTAGGAGAAGTGGCAAGGGAAAGAGAGGAAGCAAAATTTGAACCAAAAATTTTTGCAAGGGTGCCTGTTGAAAACTATCTTTGTATGCATTTTGAAAATAAAAAGCTAATATAAAAATATTTTATGCTTGTTAAATGGCAACATTATCTGAGAAATGTAACCCATTATAACATTTTCAAACCATTATAATTTACTTTGACTTCATCTACATGATTTTCTAGAATAGGGAAATGAATATAAATAAATTAAATAGTGTTAAGAAAAATCTGGAATATGGATGATTTCTCAAAAGGGAAGGAAAGAAGGACTGGGAGATAAGGACCCTTTAAGTTAGCACAAAAGCATTTTTTAAAAAGCTAAAAAGGAAGGAAACACCATACTACTTAACACTACAATACTATTCATCCACCTTTCTCAATAATATACATGTAATGTATATGTATATATGTATATGTATATATATAGGAGAGACAGAGAAAAAAGAGAGAGAAAGAATAAGCATTAAAAATAGAAGGGTTGAATTTGTCCTTTTGATACTTTAAGAAGAAAAATACTGGCTTTTATCATGTTAAAATGTTGCTGTGAATACTGTTTTTACTACTAAATTAGAAATTCTTCACATAAAAGTTTATTTTTCTAAGAATAGTTGGTTGGGTGTCATCCTTAGTTCTTGAAGAGGGTCAAAATAAAATCACTATGTTAGGCCTGACCATGTCTGACTGTATGTCTGAGTGTGGTTGATCAGACCAATATGAATTTGGAATGCTGTGCCACAGATCAGACACAGTCCCTAGGAACATTTCAGGTAAACTCTCTAACTTTGAATATGTCGTGTTTCTTCTGAGCTAATTCAATTCTGCTTTGTACATAGAACACACTATCTTCTCTGATGAGGGCATGCCATGCAAAGCAGTCCTGTGCCAGTGTCTCCCATGTTTTATAATAAATTCTAAAGATTTTAAGAATAAGCATAAGGCTTATGTTACATCAGTATTAAGAAAAAAGCATGTGTTCACCCTAATTATGGTTTAGTTTTAATTTTAATTGGTTGTATTAAAGTTGGGTCAGAATACTGGCACAACTATATCCTACTTGGGTAACCTTGGACTAGTCAGTTACCTTTTGATCTCATTCTCTTCCTCTTTAGATGAAGTCATTTCATGTGATCTCTTCTAGTTTTTATTCATATGATAGTAAGATTCATTACTGGTAGGCAGAATTGGACTAGAAAACTTGTTAAATTTTGTCTATACTTGGTTGATAGGCATTGACGTAAAGAGGTTCAAAATTAGAGGAGGAAAAAGCAGACTCTGGTATGATGGTTCCTGAGGGTCACCATGAGTTGTTCCTTTTATTTTAATTTGGGAATGTTGAGTTAATTCTTAGCAAGGCTTTCAAGGCACCATCTAAGAATACATGCACAGCCCTTGGATTTGTCTGCCACTAAGTGCTAACAGCTGTGATTGAGCAGCTTGGCCACTCCACAATATTGAAGGATTTAAGGCTAGAAGGAACTTTAGAAATAATCTAAATCAATCTGCTCATTCCTTGAGTGGGAACTGAGATCTGTAGAGAGGGAGTAGCTTGCCCAAAGCCATAAATCTATGAAGAAGTAAAAGAATTCGGATTTAAACAGATCTGACTATTGATATAATGCTTTGTCTGTTAGTCAGTACCATGCAGCATTTAGCAAAATCTTTCTAGAAAGTATACAAGGCTACAGCAATGGATACTGATACGTGGTCAGAATTTTCAACACTTATTATATGGGTGAGACCCAATCACACTACATGGGTAAATAAAAGGATAAATAGATCTGTTCCTTTGATCAAGTAGTATGCTGTTGTTCAGTCATGGCATTTCTCCACAACCTCTTTTGGGGTTTTCTTGGCTGGAGTGGTTTGTTGCTTCTTCTGCAGCTTATTTTATAGAGGAGAAACTGAGGCAAACAAGGTTAAGTAGTTTCCCCAAGGCTACTGAGTTAGTAAATATTTTAGGTTAAACCTGAAATTAGGAAGATGAGTCTTCCTGATTCTATGCCCTGTGTTCTATACACTGTGCCACCTAGATGCCTAATTGAGTTTATAATCTAATGAATAAAATAGGACAAATATAAATCTGTAATATAATGGAAACAGATTCAAAAGTCATAAATAGGCATAAACATGTGATACAAACAATGGGTAAAAAATTGCATGGTATTATAGAATCCCAGAGACAAAACTGGAAGGTATTTTAGAGGCCATCTAATCTGGCTTCCCTATTTATAGACAAAAGGATGAAGTAAAGGTGACTATAGAAGGTTTAATTTGAATTGAGAAATAAGATTAGGATAGCATTTTGAATGGCAGAATCTGGAAAAAAATGAAATTCCATGTGGATAAACCATTCTGAAAAAATGCCCATGAATAGCAAGGGGAAAAAAGAAACAAGCATCTCTACTATCTGCCAGACATTTTATAAATATTATCTCATTTAATCAACATAACTCTATAGAAATTGAGATTAAATGATTTACCCAGGGTCACACAGTTAGAAAGTGTTTTGAGGCTGGATTTGAACTTAGATCTTTATGACTCTAAGCTTAGACTTTTATTCACTATGCCACCCCGCAGCCTTTGGACATCCTTGGATATATTCAGGCAATAATGAGTAATAGAACTGGCTAGAACATTAATTGTTTATGTGAAAAGAAGTGGTAGTAAAGATAGAGTAACAAATTTAAAGTCACAAAAAAGTTAATTGGGTTTGATTGTGGAAGGACTTGAATGTCATATTAAAAACTGTGCTGGAGAGGAAAGCAATTTTAAGTAGGGGAAAATGATTTTTAGATCTTTTTCTTTAGAAATTTCTTTTTATGTCAATATATAAGAAAAATTTCAGATGACACAATTTGAAAAGAGGCCATGAAGAAAATTAGTAATCATAAATTTGATAAGTATTTATTAAATACTTACTAATAATGTCAATCACTGTGCTGTTATAGGGATACAAAGAAAAATCTAAAAATCCTTCTTCTTGGGGAGCTCATAGTCATAGTCATAGTCCCTTGGGGAGGGAAAGAGGGAGAGAAGGAAGAAGGAAGGGAAAGAGATGATTTGTATATTTTGATGTTTTCTTTCTTCTTCCTCCTCCTCCCCTTCTTCTTCTTCTTCTTCTTCTTCTTCTATTTCTTCTTCTTCTTCTTCTTCTTCTTCTTCTTCTTCTTCTTCTTCTT
>JAJPUD010007492.1:0-76811 GCA_023553655.1 Myrmecobius fasciatus | reverse complement strand
TCTCTCTCTCTCTCTCTCTCTCTCTCTCTCTCTCTCTCTCTCTCTCTAGTTCCCTTCTTCTTTCCCACCCTCCTTTCTTCTTTCTCCCTCCCTCTGTCTCTCTGTCTTCTCTGTCTCTAATTCTTGTCTCTGTCTCTCTCTTTTTTGTCTCTTTCTCCTTATTATATGAGGTATGATAAAAATTGTACTCCTTACATCACAGGGCTGTTATAAAGAAAATTTTGCCTCATGTCCTTTCCACTTTGGGGATAAAAGGATTAAAAACACTAATTCCCTTCCCTTAAAGAAGTTATATTCAACTGTACAGACACAAGAAAAAGGAAGGGAGGAAGGAAAACAAGAAGAATGAATTATAAAAAGGAAGGAAATCAAAGTTTATTATGTGCCAGGTGCTCTACTAAGCACTGACAAACATAAGCCCCAGAGAAGATGAAAACAGGTTGACTTGGGCCCTTACACATAATAGTAGTTCCAGGAGGAACTCATCAATGAAATGCAGGGGCTAGGAGGCAGGCCTTGTGGAAATATATTTTAGGGAAAACAGATGGCAGAGACGGTAATCTTTTCTAAGTTTCCTTTTCAAAATTATGAGACCAGCTTAGTCATTTGCTCCCAACTTCAATTAAAATTTGTGGAGGAAATATATCTTAATTCAGGGTGGAAATGATTCTTCTTCTTCTCCCACTTTAGACATAATGTCTTAGGAGATTCTAAAAATCACCTGGCATGATAAGGCAACAGACACTGAGGTCCTTTCTCAAAGTAAACTGCCAAGCATTCCAACTCTACTGCAGAGAGCACAACTCAGTTGGGCTGACCAATTTGTTTGAATGCCAAATATATGCTTGCAAAAAAGATTATTTTATGGAAAACTTACACAGAGTAAATGCTCATAAGGTGGTCAGAAAAAGTGATAATCTGGATACTTTTAGCATACTCTAAAGGTATTTCTTAAGAACTTTAAATCAACTGTATGATATGGGAATCACTAGCATAGGGCCACATAGCATGGCATGCCCCCAAGAGAGATGATGCTGTGCTCTATGAGCAAAGCAGAATTGAATTAGCCCAAAAGAAACGAGATGCTCAAATTAGAGAAGCTTCTCCAAATGTTCGCATTGACTATTTTTACCCGACCTGAGGCACAACATTCTGAAATCATATTGGTCTGATCAGTCACTGTTGGACATATAACTTGATCTAATATAAGAGATGTCATTTTGGTCCTCTCATAGGACAAAGGACACCAACCAACTATTAGACAATTAAATTAGTTTTTATGAGTTTTATCATTATTGGCACTTTTTTCTATATTTGTGTATGGAAAGTGCTCTAATACTCCCTATACCCTTGAGAAAATTCAGGAAAAAAAGGTTATGTATTATGTATGCTGAAATATGGTGTATTAAGAGAATTTCTGCTGAACAATTTTAATATTTTAATACTGTTAAGATGTGCTTCTTTTGTCAACATTTTATACATTATTAAAGGGATGAATTAAGATAATCAGATAAAATGAGTTGCAAACATTAAAATTCTGGAAAAATTCTAGCTATTTATGTCTTCACAAAAGTCTTCATAATAAATACCTTTAGTATCACTGTATATGTGATTTATGTGGGAATTTTTTTCACCTGAAATAATTTTCTAATTCTAATTTGGTGATAATGACCTATGTAAAACATACCAAAATAAAAGTAATTCATAGGTAAATCAAATAAAAGGGCTTGGGCTAGATGATCTGTAGGTTCTTTTCAACTCTAAAATTATGATCCTATAATTTGACCATAATGCATGTTTAATTAGTTAAATATTAAAAAGGAATCATACATTGTGGCATAAAAAGCTGGCCTTTGAGTCTTGAACACTTGATTTCAAGTTCCTTCTCAGGCATGATCTGCCTGTGTTGCTGTGGGGAAATTTAATCTCATTGTGTCTAAGATTCATTTTAGTAAAGTAAGCTTTGAAAAAAATATCAATTTGTAATTGTAGAAGTGATTTCCTTAATAAAATCCCTCATACCAATTAAATTAAAATTCATACAAGTATGTGGCAATATAAACTAAGTAAATATATATATATATTAATGATTTTTAAAATATTTAATTTGGCATATATGTGCTCACTAATATTACAAATTAAAAAATACATTCATGATAAATTGTTTTTTACCAGATTTTTGAAAGGCAAAATGATATGTTCCTACTAATCTAAATTCAATACTAAATCTAATTTGTACATCTATTTATAATAATTCTAAGAAAATATTATGTAGTCAAAATTAATTTTCACTGGATACCTTAAAATATAGAGAAATGCAGTATTCTAGGTATTCAGAAATAATAAAAGTTTATTACCACTATTAAAATAAATATAATTCATCTTGATGATGCTCACTTCTGCTAAACAAAGTAAAAATACTACAAAATATTATTTTACATATAACTTAGAAGAGCTGACCTTCCTGTGTTTTTATTGAAGTTAATGTCTTCGTACATGGTATTTCTTTATTTTCCTTACATATATAAATTACATTTACCCATAATCATGCCTGAATACATATATGTGGTGAGATAACTAAATATCCTAAATTTTTCAGGCAAATGAGATAATATTCTGTGCAATATCAGATACCTTATTTGACAGAAAATAAATATATTTCTTAAAAATGATTATACTATATCTATCTTTTTGTCTCATCAGGATTTCCTGTGGAGAAATAAATAACTCCTTGAAAACAAAGTACCAAGATAAAATAAATTATAGGATGATAGTTACATGTATATGCATGCACACACATATTTATTCATAACACCATTATCATTTGTTTGTTTTAAAAAGGAACAAGGATTTCACCAATGTGGTATTTTAATTTATTATTACATCCCCTCTGTTTTTAGATATTCCTTTTGACTTGTGGCTGAAAAGAAAAATCAGTATCTCAAGGACAACCACAGAATTTGCATAATTGTAGGGTATTCAATGGGCATCTCATCCAACATATACCAAATGGACTAGTGATCATCAGCCTTTATTTGAAGCCCTTTTCTTCCCTATCTCTTAAGGCAGATCATTCCATTTTGTGACAATTCTTAGCATTAGGAAGATTGTTTGTTGTTGTTGTTGTTTATTTGTTTGTTTGTTTTTAATAATACTGAGCCTACATTGGCCTCTTTTCTGCTTCTACTTATTGTTCAAGATTTTACCATTATAGACCAAAAATAAAAAGCCTAATGATCTTCCTTTTCTTTGGCAATGAAGAAGCAATGTAGATTTGAAATATTTAAAAATAATGAAGATACTATTTGCTCTTTGGTAGAGCTGAACCTAAGAATTATGTTATTTCTACCAAAAGTAATGTTAACATCTCAGGTGGGCCTGAAACTAGATCCAGTTTTACTGGGGCTCTCAAGATGGCAGGTATTTCAGTAGCTGACCTATTGACAAACATTGCTTTACTGTAGTGGAAATCAAACTATTTTTTACTGATCTGAATATTTTAAAATTGGGTTTAAAGAGAATTGAACCATACTTAATTTACATAATATCAATTCCTTCTTATTTTTTTTTCATATTGGTAAGGGAGCATGGCATGAGAGAGTTCTTGACTTAGATTTAAGAAGAACTAGATTCAAATTCTTTTTTTGACATTATATCAGGCATGATATTTCCGATGTATACTGATGAGCAAACCATTTAGTTTCAATTTCCTTATCTGTAAAATGAGGGAGGTGGAGATGATGACCTCTGCATTCTCTTATAGCTCATATTCTTGAATATTCATTTTCCATGTATAACACAATCAAATTAAGGATTATAATTTATTTTTGAATAATTTATCTCATAAAAATTTTCATATTCCTAATAGAAATATAGGATCTGTATCAATATTGAAGTGATATGGAAAGATAAAGGAAATAAATATTTCCAGAGATCTTATGTCATCTTAAAATAAGTGATTACACTTTTTAAAGAGAAAAAAATTCTTTTCATGATATTTTGACTGTAGATTGAATCAGCATGCATGACTTCACTGTTAAAACATTATAGAAGTAAATTTCCATTGTTGTATGTTTTTAATTTTGGTCATGTAAAAATGTATTGCTAAAAATAGACAAAATCTTAAGAGAAAAGACTTCATCATAATCATCATCAGATTAAATAATTGTAATCTTACAAATATTAAAATTCTAAATAATTTTGTATCTCATAGTTCTCATTCATATTTCACTTTTTTGAAGCATGATAATTTTTGTATCTTATTTTTAATAAGCATGCTTTGTACATAACTCATTTTGGTTTCAATTTTAATTTGCAATGTTGTGCTTGTTAATTTTAAGAAAATAAGTTTCATATGTGTTAAAACTGTAAATATCTTACTTTGAAAGATATTTGATTAATTGATTTGATGACAGAGATACTTTAATTTTTATTAAACTGATAATACTTTGTATTTTATTTAATTTCAAATGGATATCAATGTATTTGAATGTAAATTTATCCTCCTTAAATTTGAATTTGCCTCTTGTAATATGTAATTTTTTAATTTTTGGACAATACTATTATTTTTGAAGTATGACTATAATTAATTTGCTGTTAAACATTTAATTTTTTAACCAAGGATTAAAAGTAAGACAGTATTGATATACATATAAATATTTTTGTGCAAAGATTACAGTTATTTCAAGATGCTAGGTAGACTTTTGTGAAAATATTAAAATAATGATTCCCTCACCATTCATTCATTAAAATTTTTACATCCTGTCCAGTCAATAATGGAATTGTCAACCACTTTAGGGAAAATCTGGGAATATATACTTCGCTATACATGGAGAGAGGAAAATTATGGTATGATAGATAGAAAACCTAAGTCATTCATGAAAATCCGGCTTTATGTCCTACCTCTGTCATATATTGGCTGTGTAATTAGACAAGTCATTTAATCTTCCAGGGACGGATATAAGCCTTGTTACATTGGATATAAGTTGTTAAGACTATAAATTGTGCTATATTGCTGATCTGCATTGGTAGAGAGAATTTCTACACTGCAAAATTCCCTATTAAAAAAAAACTTCAAAGATTATATGATAATGAAACTGCTTCCCATCAGGTACATTAAAAAGTAAATTAAATTTGCTTCATTTTAGCCATGTTAGTTGAATGGTATCAACATTTCTCACATATAGATTTCATACAGAATGTTTAAAAGAAAACATTCTAAAGCTGTCTCTTCATTTATATGAAATTAATTTCTCAATATGGTTGCTAACCTCTACATTTTAGAAGCAATTGAAATAATATTTTTTTTTTCTTCTTTGGTGTGGCAGAAGCTAATATCAAATTGCATACTCCTTGAAAGGGATGTCTTTGAAAACATTCTTCAAAAAATTATACTTAACGTTGTTTAGTGGAATGTTTATTCTTTCATATCATTTTTTGAATGTTGGCTATTTGACATAATATAATTTATGATCTTTTCATTTGGTAATTTCACTATCTTATCAATAGTCTAATATAAAGCAAACCATACCTTGGAAAATGTTAAAGGATGATTTGAATTTTCATGAAGGGCAAATGTTTTTTTGTTTGTTTTGTTTTTTAACGAAATGGTAAATTCAAGCATTATTCTGATGTTATTGATTGAGTTTACCACAGATAGATGAGCACATTGCTGAATGATCTGTTAAACATGGTTATAGGCAAGAGGAATTCATATTTTTTATGGGAATTTGGCTTTAAATTTTATTCCTTCCAAAAATGCACTTCAGTATTTGTTCACAGCATTCCTAAATCTATATCAGTTGCACCTAGAATTTTTGGGCACTGAGTTTTGGTTAGTAGCAAATACTACTTTGCCTCCCTGGAAGCATCAACTAAAGAAGAAAAGTAGCTCTCTTTGTTATCAATTCTCTGAAAGCTTAGATTTAAAGATTCATAAAGATTTTGAACCACCGTGGGCCAGACTTGGATCTAACCTGGCCGGTCATAGTGCAAAGTTAAGACCTAAATCTGGGCTTAGAACTCAGTTTGTCTACTAAATCTCAAGTCAGTACATATTCTAAGGGTGCTGGTATGATTATAATGGCTTCAAGAATGCCAAAAAAACCCAAACCTGAACAGCTGTTCAGTTTACTTAGGTTGGCTCATTGAAGATTTGGAGTATATTAATGATGACTGATGCAATGTCTGGGAAACTGCTTTGACTTCTCATGAGTTATGTTCTGAGCTACATTATCCTCCCAAATAACATGATTTATTTAGTCATATATTTTAAAGATTCTCCTTCTTTTCTTACTTTAGACAATCTGAAATTAAGATGTCAACTTGTATGCCTTATCAGTCTTCAACATCTCTATATCTCCCCCACAATGCTGATAATGATAAGCCTCCAGAGGAGGGAAATGTTGACAGAATTTTTTTTTACACTTATTTAACGTATTCTGAAAACATCATATCAAGATTAATTTATCATACTTTAAATATAAGAACAGTTCATTGGACTATCAATATTAAGGTCCTAGCATTAAGATATTCCAATTAATTTGTCAAGAATATATTAGACAAATTTTATAGCCCCACATCTGACATATATTGACTATATGCCCTTAAACAAGTCATTTAACTTATCAGTGGACTTTTAGAAAATTCTCTGGGTTTTGATTTGTAGTAACTAACCTGTGTTTTTTGATAGAAGTTTCTCATATAAATAAAACCATAGATTTAATCCTAAGAAATATACATAAATAAACCTATGCGAATATAGATTTTTTTGCTGAATCAATAATTTCACTGATTGACATATATAGGTATACATACCTTCATGCTTATTTAGAGCTAAAAGTATTCTTAGCAGTCATCGACTACAATTCTCCAATTTACAGATGAGAACAGTGTCAGGACTTACACATACTCAAATTTATTCAAATAACCAAGGTCAGTCAAGATTATCAGACTTAGGAAGTTAAACCTTAGTAAAGTAAATTAGTTACATATTTTCACAATATCTACTTAATCTTTGAGTTTAGAATAAATATGAAAACAGTTGATTCTAATATTTACAAAATAATATACATAAATACCAATGTGTACACTTTTCTTATGTTTGCACAAATTAAAGTAAGAGTACAACAGATTAAAGATCTCTCTCACTTTTCAGTAAGAATAGGAAGTAAATAAGTGCTTTTTTTCACTTTTTTTTTCACTTCAAATTGTTGAAATGACATTATTTTTTAAAGCTAGATGAGGGCTATTAAAGGTTTTGTTTTAAGAAATATTGTATTAAATTAAATTACTAGTAGATTACTAGGAGAACAGAAATAAAGAGAATCACAGAAAATCCACAAAGAGATAGATTTGTTTCATGATATGGATGAGGGATAACAAACTCATTTCTAGTTTGATATCCTCTCAATATCATGAGAAAATGATGAAGACTCTCCTGAATGTTGAGTGGAATCTCAGGAGCAAACTCTTGGGAGCACATAGACAAGAATGGAATAAGATGGTATGGATGAGTTGCAATCTGTATCACTGGAGTAAATATCCAAATTGATGTGATTGTGGATCCATTTGAGTATGTCATTTTAAGACATCACATATTATTATATACTGAGTTTGTAATGACAACTAACATTTACATACTGCTTTAAAACTTATAAGTTGCCATATATACTTTACCAAATTTATTATTATTAATAAACCTCACAAACCATTCTGTGATACAGATATATATATTTTACCCCTATCTTATAGATGAAGAGAATCAGAGAGTAAATAATTTCCTTGGGGTCATTTAATTAATAAGCAACAAAGAAAGGATTTGAATCTGGGGTCTTTGTGACTTAAAGTTCAAATCTCTATTAACTGAATGATCCCATCATTCAGATTGTATCACAGCCTTCTAAAAATTACAATTTTTAGAATAGAAATGTATATTATATATATATATATACATATATATATATATATATGTATATATATATATATATATATAAATTTCTATTTCAAGCACTGAGGCCTACATGGTAATATGTGTCAAAGATACTTGGATTAATCCATCTCTCTCAGTGAGGAGAATTTTGACACAAATGGGTGTACTTTCCTTTTCAGTGTGGTATGTTTTTTGTGATAGTTTTGCAGCATCCAGCTATGCTCCACAACACAGAACAGAGAAAATTCTTCAGAACACTGGCACATTATTTTTTAATATAGAATTTTCTTCTAACTGAATAGTTAAAATACCCTGATGTCTCTTGGTCTAAAACATGTAATTACACAGAGAGAAAAGAATTTTAAAAGACAGTTTATTGAGAAGGCAGGTATATAAAACATAGAATATTTGGCTTAAAAATACTCAGAAATCTTCTGTCTCTGAACCAACTATTGTACCTAATTAGTGACTGCAGGTTGAAAATGCAATAATAGTTTTTCCTTGTTAAACATTTTAGCTGTCAAGATAATTTTAAACATATTCACATTTAGTTTTAAGATTCTATTAAAAGCTACATTTTTGTATTACATAAGAATTCGATTATCCACAATCAAGTGTAGTTTTTAATAGATTATTAAATAAGGGGGAGGATAGAAAAGGAAAAAAATCCTTGCTTTTGTCCTATGAATGAAAATTCAAAATTATATTGATATCTAAAAAACTTAGGTATGTGGGTCAATTTGTTTCCTACAAATTTATTTTGAAATAAACTTGAATCACTTGGAAGTTTCTTGATAATTTGTTATTAATTCATTTTTACCAATGAAACTTCTGGAATGGCTGAATGTGATTTGTAAGTGGCTTCAGAGCATGAACAGATTCATATATTTTTGATGAAAAGTTGAATAATTCTTTGGTCAAACCTTTCCTAAATGGCTAATGAAATTATATACATAAATGAGAAAATCTGCTCATGGATCTGGGATCCCAAAGATCTAGATATCCCTTCCAAAGATTCAGCTCATATTCTAATTATGCATACCTATCCTATGTAATTTCTGTCTATGTCCTCTCAAATATATCTGTTATGATTGCATGTTTTTTACCTCATTAAATGAAAACAACACTAATTCAAAAACCTTTACTCTCACCATAGTTTCTTTTCTCAGTATTTATTTTGTTCCTTAAATGTATGTAGATAGGATCAAGACTAGCTATTTATGTGGCTCTATACCTATGACTTTAGGAATATGAAACATTGTAACCATTAAAGTAGGGGTTCTTAGCAATTTTTATTTCAAAGGGTTTTCTAGTAAAACCTATGGAGGCGTTTTTTTAGAATGAAGGCTTTAAAAGCATAAAATAAAGTATAGATGAGTAAGAAATTATTATATTTAAAGACATTTACATCAAAGTATTAAAAGGAGAAAATATTATGGACACCATATAAAGAAATTCTGTCAGTTTCCTAGTTCAATGAGAATTAAGTGACATACATGTTCAGTGTTAGTTCATGCCATTAATAGGACTTGAAATAAAGTTGTATGACTTCCAGGGAAGTCCTTTATTTACTGTGTGACTATTGACTTCTATATATTTATAAAGCATGGTTATTTCAAAGTTGCTACTCTCTTTGCATTTTTCCCATTATTTCTTCACTTTTTTCTTGTTTAAAACACACAAAAAGATGTTATGATTTTTTTTCAATATTTGAGGACAGATATAGGATTTTCAAAACGTATTTGAAGAAAAGTGTGGTATCATGATTGTTCTGTCAAAATTTTGCCTTTGATAGGTGTTGGTTACTGAAAGAATTTATTGGCAAAAAAAAAGAGGGAAAAAAGTTTAGGGCTATTTTGAAAAATAAAAAAAAAATCATTGTTTTTTGTTCAGTATATTAAAATGTGGTGTATATATGTGTAATATCCATGAGTCTACTAACAACTTAACAAATCTGCTAATTTGTGCATTTTAATAAAGTGCCATTGTTTTGCCTCTCCATGTTGATTGTCCTTAAGGTAATGGAAGGAGATTTAATCTATTAAACTGATCAGAAATTAAAAAAAAATAAATTTAAAAGAAAAAGTTAGCATCTAGTGCTACTGTGTCCCACAGGTTCTTCTACATTGACCCACACTTCCTCCACTGGTGAGTTAGAGGAGCATATTGCGACTGCCACTGATGCTATTGCTGTTGCTAGCACATCTGCAGATGTTACTGCATCCAATGTGACAGCTGTCACCACCCCTAGACTTTCTGAGGAACAGCGAGTGCAAGTGACAAGCCTCAGAAATACAGGTCTGGACCCCAACACATCCAAGGACGGGCTCTTTCTTCATCAAGCAGATACACAAAGTACAAGGAGAAGACCAAGAAATGCTGAGCAGATAGAAAGAACTAAAGAACATGCAGTTGTTACTCATAGAGGTATTGGATGTTATTTTACTTGTGCCCATTTAGTTATTAGCCAAAACTATGATTTTCTAATGATTCAAATTAGAGAATCAAGATCACAAAAGAGGGCTGAGATGAAGGAAGTTAAAGAAAGTTTACATTGAAAGTACAAGAGTAGGAAGCTATGGGAAAAAAAAAAGCACATTTAATCAGAAATTAATGATAATTTAGGATCTCCAATCTAATCATATATTTAAAAGTGGATGAGCCAGAGAAAAAAGAACAACTTTTAAAAAGTAGTTAGGTCATTGTCAAGTCCATCAAAACACAATACAGTGTTATTTTTGTTTATAACAATTGATGTACTGAAATAACTAATTGTGAAGAAATATTTCCCTAAGTGTAATGTTAAAATCATGTCTACTTGGAAGCCGAAACTAGCTTACAAATATTTTCAGTGTAGTCGTATTTTAAGGCAAGTTCAGTGTCTAGTACATATGTTTTGACATTACACACTTAAAAATATGTGTCAGAAGTGGCTCACACAGGCATCTGATTTTCTTCTGCTACATGAAAGCTACTTATACATAGATAAAACAAAAATATAATTTAATTGAAAAATTAATGAATCTAGATCCTGATGATAGTTTTAACACATATTTGATTTTTCTATCCAAATTTCCTCTTTCTTCTATTTACCATATATCATATTGAAGATAAAATTCTTTAGTTTGAAGAGACACTGACCATTGTTTTGTCCCTATAGTTCTTTAAAATAATATTCATCAACTTTATAATTTCTATTTATGGACCCTAAATGCTTGGGAATTTTATTATAGAAAGCTTATATTGTTAATCTAAGTCTACTTTCTAAAACCAATCACTTTAAAATAATGGTAAATAGATTTTATAAAAAATTATTAGTTTCACTTAAATTACCCAAATAATATAGAAAATTAGAATAATGCCACATAGAAACATATAGCTATGTGTGTGTATAAAATTACCAATAGATGCATAGATAGAAATTTAATTGAAAAAAATTTCTAGTCAACAACGTCTATTTGTTTCCCAAATCATAACCATAATCTTCAGTTTGAGTACAGTTTCTATAATAAAGGATAATGCATAATGTTTGCATGTTACATTTGTATGTCATGCATATATATCATGTATATATGCATATTATATATTATTTCAAAGTAAGAACTAAAAAAGAAAAATATTTCTACAAACCCATTGCAAATCATATAGAAATATCTCAGAAACTCATTTCTATTTATAAATATTTGCAGTAACATTTTACCATGCTTAGACATTTGAATCTACTTTTTTTATTCTTTATTCTATTCCCAACATATCTTTCTTTCCATCCAAATACATGGGTATTTCAACATTTCAGATTTTTAAAAAATTATAGTTATTTTGATTTGCTTTATATCAGAAGATTTTTAATAATGGTAGAAATCTAGGTTTAAATCACGATTTGTTTGTGAAGGGAAAGAATGGGACTTAGTTTAGATAGTTCTTGCTATTTATGGCCAACAGAAAAGCATAATTGAAAAGTGACAATGTTTATTGTAAATTTTTAGTTGGGTATGGAATTGAAGGTGATAAAGTACAAATATTTTTAATGTGTTTCAGGCTATATGAAAATATCAGAAAAAAAATTTTGTTTCTGCCTGTATTAGCTGCCATTGGATAAAATATCCTGTTTGAGCATATCAAAGAATGTCATTTTAGTTCATATAGTGATTGTTGTCATGGTGGGGAGGGAGGAAGAAAGTATAGATTGAGAAAAAGGAAAGATAGGTTTTTGTATGCTGATTGGAAAAGGTGATTTTAAGAAAGTTAAATCTGAGAAAACGTAAATAGATAAAAATGAATATCAATTTAGCACATAGATTTATTCTCAACATAGTTTCCAAGATTAGCCATTTCCTATTTAATTATATTCCTCATCCCCCAAATTATGCTAATTCATTTTCTGTATATCAGTCTTTACTTTGTTTCCAAATATTCCTTGGGATAATTTGAATACATTTTTAACTCTTTGAAAAGAAAACAATTTAAAATTTATTATGGCACTTATTGTGATAAATGTTAAATGGTTTACTTGTTAAACCTTTCAAAATATAGTTTTACCAATTAAATAACTTCAATTTCTTTTCTATAACTTTTTGATAGGAATTTCTGGGTGCCATAATTATCATTTATGATTAACTATAAAATTAATTTCAAAGGAATTATTTCTAAGTATAATTGAATTAAAGAAAACTCCCTTTTGTGCCTACATGAAAAGAAAGCAATAGTTTTGTGGCAATGAAGATTTTCCATTTCAGCAAGAAAATTCTTCATTTCCTCTTGAAAGATATTAATTAAGTGTCTATTATATGTGAAATATTATGAGAGAAATTTGGAATATAAAGACATACAGAGAGAGACAGAGACACAAAAGAGAGAGAGAGAGGGAGACAGAGAGAGACAGAGTCAGAGAAACAGAGATAAAGACAGAAAAAGAGACAGACAGACACAGACACAGACACAGACAGAAGCAGAGACACAGAAAGGGTGTGAAGACGAGAGGGAAAGAGGGTAAAAGAGGTTTGTTTGGTCAGAGATTTGTAAACAAAAACTGTATACAATATTTAAGACCAATTTAGATAGTGTGATCTTTTAGCACAGAATTTCTCTAATAAGATTTAATTTAAATAAGTAAAATATTTTTGCAAACTTTAAAGCACCATGGAAATTTCAACTGTTATTCTCATGTTGTTATTTTCTTTAGTTATTTTTCAGTCATGTCTAACTCTTTCCTGGCAAAAATATTGGAGTTGATTGCCATTTCTTTCTCCCATTCATTTTACAGAGGAGGAAACTGAGAAAATCAGGGTAAAGTGATATGTCCATGGTTAGAAGTTGAGGTCATATTTAAACTCAGAAAGATGAGTCTTCCTGACCCCAATCTCAGCACTCTATTCAATGTGCAACTTTGCTGCCTCATTGCTATGTTTACATGGCACCTTATATTTACTGATAACTAAATACCATCTTAATGGAAAAAAATATCTAAATAATAAAGTTATTTTTTCACATTTTGCAAGTACCGAAGCATCATTGTAAATAGTTCCTTAAATATTAGTAAAAACTACCCTATTTGATTGGCCTTAAATTTAATATTAACTTGTCCAATACATTGGACAAAATAGCAACATAAAGTTGATAGAATACATGCTTTAGCTGTGGCATCAAGATTCGATGTGCTAGTCTATTCTTAAACCATCAGTATCCCAAGGAAACCTCAAAGATTATAAATTAAAGATTAGTTGCTATAGTAGAGAGGTATCAACAAGAATATCTTGCAGTGATTTAATCAGTTCTCTTTGGAGTTGAAAATCTCTACTCTGATGATGAAATAATCTTTACACTACCTCAGTGCAAAAAAAAAAATAGAAAGCATCTACTGACCAATATTTTGATAATAAACTTATTTAAACTGAAATAGATTAAACAAAAGATAGAATATCTGCTATATCCTGAGGAAACTCTTAGTTTATGAGAGCATTCTAGAGCTTTCTTCCTCCTCATAGAACTTTCAGAACTCATGGTTATATGACCATGATGAAATAGAATAGAATTTTTGTAGAAAACATTTGTAATTTTTAACAAAAAATAATCCACTTAAACTTAAATTCATTTTGAAGACTATAATATCAGAGGTTTATTGTTTATTTTTCCATAACTAATTTGTTAGTTGTTTTTCATAATGTAAATTTTTCCTACCTAGATTAATTCATTTATATATTTCCATCTAAAGAAATTCCTATATGCCATAAACTTTTAAAATTATGGTTCCTAATAGGTTTTTTTAAATTTAATATTGGGTTTTTGTTCAGTTATAAGAAAGTTTAGTAATTTTTTATACCAAATTTCTGTTATGAATATTTATATGGATAATATTTTATATAGTTTGGCTTATTTTTGGCAGCATATTTAATAGCTGATCACATTAATATGATTTTTAATTGAATTTTTGGTTTTTACATGTATTTCTAATCAGGTATTTAAAATAAATTTTACATTTTTTCATTTTTGGAAAGAGTTATATTCATTTATATACACACATATATATGTATATATGTATAAAAGTTGAATGTTTTTCTAAATATACCTGTAGAAATTTTCCCTAGAATTTGCTTCCTTACAAAAGTATATCAAGAAACAAATCTATTTCTCTTTTATGTTCCTGTCTCTTAAAAAAAGAAAAAAAAACTAAGGTTCTTTGACTTTTTATATTATAATAGAATCTCAACATTGAAACTCTGTCTCTAACTCAGAGGGTTGTTGTGCGAAAAGGACTTTGTATATCATTCTTTTAAGTAGTTTGCAAAATGAAGCAAATAGATGGTGTAATGAATAAGATAGCAGTCCAGGACTCAGAAGGATATGAGTTTAAATTTTACCTCAGACATCCCTAAATGACCCCCCCCCCCAAAAAAAACCATGTAAAGAAATTATTTGTTTTTAATCTGATTTATGATACTAATAAACTTAACTGATAACACATTAATATATTAACATATTTAGGTCTATAAGTTTGTTAAACTATTTTCACCTTGAAGAGGCAGCATAGTGTAACAAATTGAAATTTGACCTTGTAGTCAGGAATACTGTTTCAAGTCCTACTTTTGATCCTTGATATCTGCAACTGTAAACAAGTATTTTAACCATCTGTAGCAATTAAAAAGAAAAGTTTTGCTATCAAATAAAAAGTTAATAATGATTAAAATAACTGTCTCAAAACAATTTTACTATTATTATTAATAAGGACTATATGCACATAAAATCCAAAACATTAAAAAAAAAGCTCCATCATGTTTGTCATTACTGTTAAAAGCTTTTAAAGCTTTTACATTGATAATTTTGTTGTTCCTGTTGCTACTGCTGCTGCTGCTGTTGTTGTCGTTGTTGTCCCTGTTGTTGTTGTTGTTTTCTGTGGCATGTGTATGATAGCCTATTTAGGCCCATACGTAAAAAAAATTATGCAATCATTTATGTACTTAGCATTATATCTAATATCTATAACTTACCAAAAATAAGTGTAAGATAAAGGCATGGAATCATAGGCAAAGCCATAGATTATTTGCCTTTCTAAATCTGGTTACCACATATTTTACTTAAATGTTTTGATCATGCAAGTAATATTATTCCTATTTTATTAGATTTTAGAGATGATGTAGATTCCTCAAACCTGGTTTTAAATTTTAGCCTCTAGACTTCCAGTTTTGTGCTCTCTACTGTATATACTGGCTTCCCATTACTTCTTAAAAATAGTTTGAAATGTAAATAAATCACCCACAAAATGGTCATGTTAACTTGTCTATTATAACTGCAGTGAACTCAAAAGAAATCTCAGGTTAATGTGGATTTGAAATCTTTAGGAAATATGAAGTAAAGGTAGAATAGTAATACCAATCCCAGAAGTTTATATTTCCAATGTCGTTTAGAATCTAAAAGTAAAAACTGGAGATGTCCTGATATATTACAAATAAAATGTTCACTTACATTTATTGCAAAATTCATATCTATTTATCTATAAATCCCAAGATTTTTCAAAAAATAATACATTTTAATACTTAGTTAAACAATTTGATATTTACTTAAATACTAACACAGTAACATGAATTGCATGTGTTTATGTGTTTATATTTGGAATAAGGAGTATAAGTCAATATGTAGAGTTACACAAGAAGAGATGTAACTGAGCTGTCCTTTTGTGCTTTACACATAGTAGACACTTACTAAATGCATATTAAATTGAATTTTTGATTGAATTGCCACATTCTTTAACTTTTCCTGAAATAAATAACTGCTTTTTAAAAATTCTAATATTCTAATGTTATTGGGAAAGAGGGGGGGCAGGGGGAGAATGAGGAGGACAAAGAGTAATGGAATACTATGATCTCTGAAAAAAAAAAAAACAAATATCCCTCAGGGAGTAGAAGAAAGGGCACAGTTGGTATAATCAGACTATAACATATACTGAATAAGAAATGCATGTTTATGTGTCTGTATGTATATATATATGCATACATATACATATATATATATAAAATGTAAAGATGTATTATAACTTATTACATATATAAAATTCTATTTAGTCTACCAAATTATAGCTTAAATATTTCTTAAATTGAAGAATATTTTCTTCACTGATACAGATAGTAAATTTTATACATTATATATTAAGTGATGGCTTTTTTGACTTGATCTGACTGAAATAATCATACACTGGAAACATTTGCCTTATGGATTTTCTCATAATTTCACTCTAGAATTAACTAAGTTGGTCTTCAGATTCCTGTTTTCCATTAATAGCAAGATACTTGTAGATTTCCCTTCTTGGTAGGATTGGCTACATAATGCATTTTATTGGTAGCCTTTTGTTGCTTATGACAACTTTCATATCAAGGCACTGAGGTGCCAGAGTTGATAGAATACTGGACCTGAAGCCCAGAAGACCTAAGTTAAAATCCAGTCTTAAATAATAAATAGCTATGTGACTCTGGGGAAATCACTTAACTCTGCTTGCCTCAATTTCTCCATCTGTAAAGTGAGATGGAGAAGGAAATGACAAGTCACTCCAGCATCTTTGCAAAGAAACCTCCAAATCGAGTCACACAGAATCAAATATGAGTGAAATGATGGAGTAACAATAAACCTTCATATCAGAATAAATCATCTTAAATGGGTAATTACAGGGAAGGAACATCAACCACATTCTACCTGACATACATATAAAATGTAGCAACCCAGACAGAAGATGGTGCCTTCCCTGGTTGTACATTATGACTCTTCCCTTGCCTTTTGTCTCCTTTCACATCAAAATCACCTGCCCTTTAAACAATATCCTTAGGACTAGCTGTTACTAGAGGCAATGATGTTACTGAAATATTAGTTTTAATGAAGTAGTTTCTTTTGTGTTCCAGCCGTGCTGAAGAATTTCCACTAAAGGCAATAAAAAGATAGGAAAGGCCACTTTTAAATCTTTTTTTAAACTAATATAATAGCTTTAACATTATCCCTATTCCCTTAAACCAAAAACACTAAACTACTAAAATTCCCCCAAATAACAATAATTTATTTATGTTGCTTATATATATGTGTATATATATATATATATATATATATATATATATATATATATATTTGAAGCTTCTAGTCTCTGATGGAAGTGTTAGAGAGGCCAATAGCATAGATAAGAAAATCAGCAAGGGCTGATTGCCCTATGGAATGAATATTCATTGAAATTGTTCAGCAAACATTTCCTTCTAAATCTAATATTCCAAAACACTTCTCAAGCCCACACAGACAAACATATATTACTTTGCCATTTAGATAATCAATATTTTGTTTTATTTTTAAAAGATATCCAATTTATCCTTCATTTATCAATTAAGAATAATCATCTTTTGGAATTTAATACATAGAGTGAATACAAGACTCAAATTCCCAGGAAAAAAAATGCTGGCTATTTTGTAAAACTCCAGATTAACAGATATCCAATTGCTTTTTTTCCCCTAAAACAAAAATGAAAATTTTGCATCAAAGGTCTATTTTGGCTCAAAGACATAACTTCAGTATATATGATATAATGAATATTTTAAATCTCAAGTAGCAATAGAATAAGGAATAATAGTCATGTTTCTTTTCCATATGTTTTTAAAAGGTAAAATAAGTAGGTGCATTTAGTAAGAAAGATGATCCTAAACATGTATATCTTATCAATATTGTTTCATTATTTGCTTTAAGTTTCACTAGTACTGGGGCAGCTGAGTGGCTCTTGGATAGAGTAGTGGCTGTGGAGTTAAAAAGACCTCAGTTCAAATCAACCTCTGACCCTTGACACCTACTAGCTATGTGATTCTGAACAAGTCATTTATCACCAATTGCTTCACCAAAAAAAAAAAATTAATAATAGACTTGTCAACAATGAGTTATTTTAAGAAAGCATTTTTAGCATATATAGATGTATATAATACATATTTTATCATACTGAAAAGACTAATTTGCTTCCTTGCATCAATTTACCATGTCTACACAGATTTATCAAAGTAATACTTTTCATAATTTGTTTTACTTTATATCTCTTTTGTTTGCTCTTTAGTATATTGTTTAGCCCAAGAGGAAAGCTAAAGTCCTAAAGATTAGAATTTTCCTGCTAATCTATGAAGAACACAGTGCTTAACAGGATTTAAGCAGATACATTTTTAACCATGTGGTACTTTTATGATAATATTAATTCACTGAACTTTATTTCTCTTTTCTGATAACAGCATATATGGAATTTCAATAAAAATTCTAGTCAGGGTCAGGTAGGTTAGCAACATACTTAGAGTTTTCTATTATACTATATAGAACTAGTCACTGGTCAAGGGAATTTCCCATAAGGGAAAATACTTAGACCTTTATAATAAATTTTCCAGGGCAAGGCTTTGAGGATTGATTGTGTCTCAGGTCTGTGGTTTTAATATTTTTATTATAAGAAAGACTTCTGAAAAACATAACTTCTTAACTTAATCCATATCATGGCTATATAGAAAAAAGTACAGGTTAGGAAAAAGTTCTACATTTGAGTCTGTCCTTTATCAGCCTAATTGGGTGGCCTTGGATGAGACATTGAATGTCTTCAAATGTAATTTGTAAAATAGTATTAACAATACTTAAACTGCCCTTTCTACTTATTTGTTGTAGAAATCAAATGTAGGGGCAGCTAGGTGGTGCAGTGGATAGAGCACCAGCCCTGAAGTCAGGAGGACCTGAGTTCAAATCTGGTCTCAGATACGTAACAGCTGTGTGACCCTGGGCAAGTCACTTAACCCCAATTGCCTCAGCAAAAAAAGAAAAAAAAAGAAAAAAAAAAGAAATCAAATGTAAAAAAAATTATAAATCATAAAACACTACATAAATGTCACCTCCTATTAATGGAGTAAAATATTGCTCTTGATAGACTTCCTTAAATTTCTGCATTTTACTCTTTTCTCCAGTCAAACTTAGTTTTTCCTTTAAATGTTTGATTCTTCCTTTTTAACAATTCAATATATTATTGTTTTTATTTTTACTTTTTAACTGGTCACTATGATGGCCTCACTTAAAAAAAATCCATATTACCATCAGCCAACATTCCACAGGTTGTCAATGTGGTCACAGGGGGAGGAAGGTAATCATATATAAAATTTCATATACTCATATTCAATATGCAAACTGATTATTATAAAACTACAGCTGAATGGTGTAATCACATTTACTATTTTTTACAACGATGCTCAAATGCCCAAAGATCACTGTCCTACTGATAAAAATAATGTCCCAAATTTATCTTGTACTCCTAATTAGTACAAAAAAGCAAATAATCATATCTGCTTTATTATAACACATTTTTTCTCAAAACCCTTATTAATTTTATGCTTCCTTCCTAACTCTACTTTGTAACTACATTTTTGAAGTTGTGTATTAGGTTAAGGGGATTTATTGTTTTTGACAGAATTTTGGTACCTGCAAATAAGAAGGGTGTGGGGGTATCTAGACTTATAAGTAGAGATAGAACTTACTTCCTACTGTGGGTCATTTTTTTTGTTATTGAAAACAACAATAACAAATAAAAACCCTAGTGCTAGAATAAGCTTTTGGTATATGAAGAAATTCTGCAACACCTTAGATGCTATTACTTATTTGCGATTATTTTGGACAATTTTCATCAAATTTTGTAAAAAGGTGCTGCACAAAACAGGCACACACCATTAACCTGGGTGCTATTAGGAATGCCAGAAGATGAATGAATAATGGAACAGTTTGTCATTATCTTCTGTCTTGATTTTATGTCTGTTCATACTTTCAATGTTTTAAATAATCTTTGGATAATTCTTAGAGGTGATATCAAACAAATACAAAATTATAGAATATATATGAAATCTAATCTCCCCCTTTCCTATTTTGTTTGATTTGTTTTCCTTCTTAAGAATTTAAGTCAATAAAATTATTCTGAACAAATAAAATAAATTATTTTTGTTAATGTTATAAATCTAGTAAAGTCATTAATTTCCTATACATCACTCATTCTATTGATTATAACAGTATTTTTAATTGAGTTTCAGGCATCTAAGCAAAATTACTAAAAAATTAAAAATTGAGATCTTTATTATATTTAAATAATGCAATTAATTACATTGATTCTGACCAAGAATGATGGGCACTATTTATGTGCCCTTGATGCTATTTGGATATAGAAAGTAGATATGATCACAGCCATCATAAAGCTTATTCTGGATACATATCTTCATTAATATCTTGATTTACTATGTGATCTCTTCATCAAATGAAATAATGAATGTAAGCTATTTTTAAACATTGAAGCATTACTTAAATTTCAGTAATAATCATGATAGTGCTGATAATCATGTTGGAGAAACTAAACCTATACATATTTTGAATAATGAGATGTATTGAAGGGGTAAATAGTTGGTTTGGGCTAATTATTTGGCAACTTATATATTCTACCATAGTAGGAATGAGAATAGAAGTCTCTCCTACCTAAAACATATTTTCTCACACCTATAAAAATCTCATAAGAAGTAACATAAATATGATAAAATTTTATAACAAAGAATTAGGTAAGTTTATGAAATAACTTGGTAGTAGAACCCAAACTGAAATCAAATTAAAACAATATACACATGAAAACAGTATATTTTCTTGTTTTGTTCCAATATAATGTTCTGATTCATATTAGCCTCATATTCCTTTGTTAATTAGGGCAGTTGGAAGAATGCTGAACTTAGAATGAGAGGAGCTGGACACATGTCTTCTTATTGCTGTTTTGATGTAATCTATGTCACTTTACCAGTTCTGAACCTGTACTTGCTCACCTAGAAAACTACTGAATTCCCATTTTTCTGGAACTTTACTCCTACAACCCTTAAGATGTCACCTTGTGGGGCAGCTAGGTGGCGCAGTGGATAGAGCACCAGCCCTGAAGTCAGGAGGACCTGAGTTCAAATCTGGTCTCAGACACGTAACAGCTGTGTGACCCTGGGCAAGTCACTTAACCCCAATTGCCTTAGCAAAAAGCAAAAAAAAAAAAAAATGTCACCTTGTTCACTATCTATAATTTTCTAATACTTTAAAACAACAACAAAAATTCACACATTATTTAATCTATACAGTAGTGTCAAATTCAAATAGAAAGAGGGTGGGGCACTAAACTATACACAAAGATCTCCACACATTGAGTTAGAAAACCATAACTTAACATTATCCATATTCTATTGTTTATTTTGTTAAATATTTTCCGAGTACATTTTAATTTGGTTTGGGTGGCAGTAGGGACACCCAAAATAGCTTGTGAACTTAAGAGTTCAATTCTTCTGATAAACTTTACCTGATGTGGTTTATGTTTCAAGAACCATTTACTAAGCAAGGCATTAGATTAGGCACTATAGATACATGAATATATAAATATCCACACACATACACACTTACACTGTAGCATAGTTATTATATATATATATATAATATATATATATATATGCATGCAAAATCTCTCTGACTTCAGAGAGCTTATATTCTTTTTTTTTTTTTTTTTTTTGCTTTTTGTTGAGGCAATTGGGGTTAAGTGACTTGCCCAGGGTCACACAGCTAGGAAGTGTCTGAGACCAGATTTGAACTCAGGTCCTCCTGACTTCAGGGCTGGTGCTCTAACCACTGCGCCACCTAGCTGCCCCAAGAGCTTATATTCTTTTAGGCATCATACAGCATTAGACTGATAAGTATAACAAGATAATTTGTGGAAGGAGAGAACAATTATAACTATGGAAATTAAGAAAAGCTATCTTAGTCTTATTGGGTTATTTACTTCAAACAATCCTATTTCTGGTATGATGCCCTTCCAAACATTCCCAAGAAGGCAGATGAGCAGACAAAGATAATGCTTTAAACACAAGCCATTTTTTAGCTCTAAATGTCAAATTATGTTTCTAGCACATAAGAGAGACAAATAGATAAGAAGGAAGATAGGAAGATAGGCAGACAGAAATATAGCTGAACAACAAAACCTAGAAACAAGGGTGGGATAAAGTTGGGGAATAGGTCGAGAGAGATTCTACATTGAATTTAATTTCCCAGCAGACAGAGTTGGTATTTTTGGCTTTCTTCATAGTCTAGCAAGTTAACAGATTGAATCTAATGTGCCCCGTGGGAATACTTTTATGCCAGTCTCAAAAATAGTGCATTATGCAAGTATAGACCAGATGATATAGAATCATAGATTACTATGGTCAAAAACTTGTGAGAACTTTAAGCTTAACAAGTCAATACTTTGTGGCAAAGCCTATGAGAGTATGCTCAAATGGTTTTAAATTACTTCTTATTAATTTTAGATTAATACAAATGCATTAGTTATTCCATTCCCTTTGATATTGAAATACTTTTTTATGTTCTGGATAAATTAATTATGGTTGCTTAGTTGCTTCCTTTCTGATAAAATAATTAGAAATTCTTAGCTCTTTTGGAGGCAAATTTCCTAAGATATTGAATCAAACATATATGTGTGTGTGTGTGTGTGTGTGTGTGTGTGTGTGTGTGTGTGTGTAGCATATAGATGATATATCATATGGCTAACATATATAGTTGATGTATCATATTGGGTGATATATTTATTTATGATATAATTTATGATTGAAAAGGCAAAGGTAAGGACAAAACTACAAGAAATAAACATTTAAAATGTGTTAATGCATATCAAACAACTTGAAAGAATTAAATTTTATAAATTTAAACTATCCTGCTTGACCAAAGATAACATAAGAATTAGACATTAAATTTAAATACAAATGTCAAAAAAATTAGGGCATGGAGGCATAAATAATACTAAAAGAATTGATATCTGTGGATCTTATCAATGGTAGCTTTCATCATTTGTTGACTTTTGTCAAATCAATTATAAAAACTCCCTAAAATAATTTTTAAAAAAATACTCTCATTATTTCCATGTAGTTGTGACATTTTCTACTACACCATAACTGAAAGGTCTGTGGAGCCAAGCAGACCTGGTACATCTGCTACCATCAACATATGTTTTGAAGTTTCCTGAATTCCTTCCATCTCTGTGATAGTACAAATTAAAATTATCCATATTGAGATGTTGGTGTCAAAATCCAATAATTAATTGCCTGATTGTGAGCCAATCATTTATTCTTATCATATTGCAAAATATAGATAAAAATAAAGTTTCAAAAGTCATTCTATAAACATAATTTCTTCTTCTTTTTCTAAATTAAAGGTTTTGAATTTTTATATTTATTTCTCAAAATGCTGCATGGAATTGAACAATTTTGTTATTTTTCACATAATCATTAAAGATTTTTAATTTGAGGAGATAATACTAATAAATTTTTAAAAATATATTTAATAAGTGGGTCTGCATAGAGCCACCAAATCAATTTTGGACTAAAAATACTTGGTGCTTTGATTTAAAATTTCATGATGGTGACTTGATATGGAAAATGGCTGAATCTGTTTCTGCCTCTTAAGCATGGGTACAAAATGGAGGTATACTTACAGAGACCTTTAACTATTAAGGCTTCTAAGTTTAAGCAACTAAATATATTGTTTTACATAGGAATGAATTTTATTAACAACAAATATTTGGGGTTTAATTCCTATCAATCAAAAACTTCAGAAACAAACTATTCACACAGTAAACAAGATAGTTTAGTGCAGAAAAGAAATGGATTTTGCTGTTTTATACACAATATTCATTTTTAAAGAAATTTTTAAAAGTAAAAATTAGTGTATTTATTAAAGGTGAAATTGGGTATTTGCAGCTTTTTAATGTCTATCAAGTTACTGATTCTACTTTTTATTCCAAATGGTTTTGATTCTGCTAAGTATAAATCTCCAGCTATTTAAATTATAAAAAATAAAATCAGCTATGCTTTTCAATTTATCTGGCCACATTAATTGTTACTTATGTAACTCTTCATATATATTCATCATTTACCTTCAAGTTCATTGTGAAATAGTTTTTTAATTGTGTCAAAATAATTATCTTTGGATTGCAAGAGTATACTTATATGATTTCTATTATTTAATTTTCTGTGTGACAACTCTGCTTTACAGGTTAACTCATATTATGAGACAAATCATTTTTATAAAATTGGCCTTTCAGTAATTAATTTATAGCATAGCTTTTCCATGAACTTCCAGTCCAGTTCCAAGACTTTCTTTCACATATGTTTTGATTATAAGGGGAAATCTATAACCATGACAGTAGTCTTCTTTTTATTGTGAGATTTCCAAGGACTAGGTATAATTATGTCCTACATTTTCTTTCTATTACTAGTGATGGAGAACATACTTTGGTTCTTTTCACTTGGAAAGTAATTTTGATGTTTCCCTAGGAAAAGTCTAAAGTGAATGATTATTATGGATATTGTGAATGATTCAACATTAGCTTGGATATTAAGAATTAGTAGGAAGCACATTTTGCCAATATTCTCAGATAGCTCAGATAACTATTACTGTTGATCTAAGAAGGTTTTTTCTCCTATTTCCTTTATTCCTTTCTTCCTGAACATCTCATCAACCTCTCAATCTAAATGTTTTCAACATAGAACCCTCCCTCTTTATCTGGAATCTTCATCTCTACCTGATTTCCCCTTTTCTGTTACAAGAAAGTGTTTCTTCCAGACACACAGTCCCTAAACCCACAAATCATTTTAACTTTTCCCTCAACCTTATTCTCAATTACTAGCAAAAGGATAAGTTATATAATGGATAAGGTATTGTGCCCTTTATGACTCATAACAAATCAATATGTCTCCCTGGGATTCATTTTTCACATATACAAAATAAGGTTGATTTTACTAAAAATGACCTTTGAGGTTCCTTTTGCCTTAAAATCTATGATTTAATGAAAAAAATCTTACTTACAAATTTATCTTTCTGTGTTGTTCTTTTCTATTTCTACTAAAATAGCTCAAGTCCTAGCTTCATTATACCTTTTTAGAGGTATAATTTGCTCCCTAGAATATCTATCTCCCTGCTCTAATCAATACCAATACATTAAGTAGGAAACTTTATAGTGTGAAATTCAAATCATTTAAGTCTACTGAATGAAAAACATACAGGAACTCTCCATATATTATTGAATAAAAGCCAAATTTCCTTAAATGGGCATTTGAGACCTTCTTTTTCACTTAATGATACTATTACTCAGAAAATGTTAAGCAGGGAACAATCATCTACTGACTCATATCAGACAGTTTTTATAATCACATTCTTCATTGAATGGGATAAAGAATACAAGACTTCATTCTTTTGTTATTTATTACAATGAAATGTTTGACTCACTAAGCTAAAGCTCAGACCAAATGATTTTACTTATTTCACACTCCAATATATATATACACAAAGCTGAAGCTAGGCTGGACCACAACTTGTACCTCCACAAACACATTCTTACTTTTTCACTTCTGTGCATTCTACTTGTAATTATTTTCATCTTCATCTTGTGGCTGATGGTAGCAGAGAGGGTGTAGTGTCTGTTCTTTTCTTGAAATAAGTAATGTCATTTTAGAATAAGCCTCTGTACAAGGACAGATGCATCAAATCATCATATTTTACTTTTCTTTAGTCCAGTCCTTATGGATCACAAGCTAAAAAAAATCAATAAAGTTCCCCTGTCTCAAGTGCCTTCAAAGCAAGTCAGTGACAAACTAGTATATTAGAAAGACTCTGCCTCTCTTCCCTGAAATTCAAAAATCCTCCCCAGAAGCTATTGTCTGATAGGTTGTGAATAAACATGGTTCTGTATTCTTCCCACAACCAAGAGCAGTGGAAAATGACTTAGCATAGAGAAGCCTGCTTGTACCTGAGAGAAATAAATGCATCTTGGTTTCAACTGATGCTTATTCCTGTTATGCACTGTAGCAATGTACAGTATGAAATCTTCACTGACATTTAGCAAATTATAAGATGAGTTTTCTTGTCATGATAAATAGATGAAATACTTCTACATCAAATCCAAATGCTGTTTCACCATCAAAAATACCATAATCCCCTCAGTGACATGAATTGTCTCCCACAGAGATTTGTTTATAAGTTCTCTTATTAATTCAGTCAATGGCAGACATAGAACTGGTTTTCAGGCTTTCATCCTCTCAGTCCATCATTCTCATCTTCTTATGATGATGACAACTTTTTATTTTACTTTACTTCACTTGAGAATAGCTATAGCTTGAGTAAAGCCCTCACTTCAAGGTCAGAAAGACATCAATTCAAGCCTCACCTCTGACATCTATGGACATTTTAACCCAGAACAAGCCATTGAAAATATCTCAGTGCATTAGTATAAAAATGTTACATCTCAGTGTAACACTATACATTAGCTGCAGAGGTATGGACATGCATTGGCAGTACAATTTTCTATTAATGAAATTATAAATTTAATATTAATCCTTACATTTTGAGAATATGTATGAAACTAGAGCAATAGGCTTTATGTTCCATAGAGATCAAATTTTTGCTTCTAGGAAAGAAGTAACACAGAACAATTATAAAATTGTTTGGGTATTTTTTCGTATATGTGTGTATGTGTATGTTGATTCATAGAATATCTTTTGCAATGCCAAAATGAGAAAAGTGTTGGCAAAAATTAGATTCCTGATTTTTTATTTAATATGTAACAAACACACAAAAAATACAAAAAGAAAGTCACATTAATTTATGGGCACTAAGACTTAATTGAATGTGAAATATCTGACAATACAAATAAATCTGGTAGTCCAATGATAAAATATGCACATACACAAATATTATATATAAATATACATATATATTTGCACATATACATGTATAGATATATATATATGAGAAATACATGCTTATATCTTAACTCAAATAATATTAATAAGGTTAAAAGTGCTAATTATTTAAAATTTTTGATTGAGTTGTCATTTTGATTAGTATTACTAAAGCTCAAAGGAATTAATTTAAAAAAAATAATAGCGTATCTGACTAGTAGGTGACAAACTGGAATATCCACCCATAATTTTTGAGTATTTGTCCAGTGCTATTTCTAATGTTACTCATAGTAATAGTAACACAAATAACAACTGGAAACTATATAGTGCTTTTATATCTATTATTTCATTTAATCTTCACTATAATTATATAAATTAAGGAGCATAAATATTGTTACCCCCTACATTTTAGATCTCAAGAAGGTTTGTCTGTCTTCAAACAGTAAGTATTAGAGTTAGGTGTTATTAGAGTTAAGTATTAGCCTGAATTACTGATTTAAAATTTGAGATTCTTTCTCTTTTGTCCTGCATCTTTATTGTTTATATGGATTTGCTCTTTTAAATACACAATTTTTCTCAAGCAATACTTCTATCTTGAAGATAAAAGCAAGCTATTAATGTAACAAAACAATCAGGAAAAAATAAAACGCCTTACATTCTTGAAATTTTGTAACAGGAAGATAAAAAGGAAAGTAGTAAAGAAAATGTCAAAGAAAGAAAGTACAGACTTTCAAAATATTTGAAGGCAAAATATACATGTGGAAAGTAATGGACATATGTATCATCTTATTCAATCATTTTCATTTTCTTGGGTCCTTTCTGATGTTAATTTCAAACATAATTAAAGATTTTACAAACAAAAATTGCCTTTATTTAACTGGCCTAAAAACCAAATGTTTTATTAGTTTGAGCTTTTACATAATATATTGCTCCAATTTGTAGCAAAACACCAGAAATTATTTTAAAACAACATACTATTTTATAGTTATTATTTATATTAATATATTGCACTTGTAACTTCCTCTGTAATGAATAAAAACATTTATCAAATGCCTACCTTTCATATGTCAGGACCTATGCCTGATATTAGTGATACAATGGCAAAAAATGAAGAAGTCCTTAATTTCAAGTCCTTCCAAAGATCAAGTTTAGTTCTACTAACCAACTATATCCTTTTAATATAGGATATAGCAGAATATAATGATCAATTAGGGTTTCAAAGAAACATTATAAGAAAGTATATTAATAATGATAAATCACTATTGTGTCCTCAAGTTTTAACATATCATATGTACTACATGCACATATAATAGATATTCTCTTCTGATGTTGTTTTTATGTCTTTTATTTTGTAGCCCAATTTTACAAGTTTTGGTTTGGATTTTTGTTTGTTTTGTTTTATTTTTGCATGATTTTTGGTAGTTTTTGAATTGGATTCTGTTTTATTGGAAAACATAATTTTCCCCTGCATTTGCCCTTCAATTTTGAAATAGTCCCAAAGTTGCAATGTCACATTTTTTTGTTTCTTTTGGCTGCTTAGTCATTGGGATTTTAATTTGAATGTATTCAGCCCTCTAATTTAATGTTTCTATCCCAAATAATACTTAAATAATAGGAAAAGACTGAAAAAAGGCTAATATCTAAAACAGAGATGAACAACTAACTCAATTATTGAATGCTGCCCTGTTTACACTCCCAAGCATCATGATAACAATCTATCCTATCTGTTGATATTATCCTAGTTCTATCTTTATCCATTATAGACACATAGACGTATGTTCGTATACTCACAAAGATTCTCTGCTCATTTATACAGATCAAGACATCATTTCTTTGTAAAAAAAATCTTCTTCATGGCTATCAAGTTATTAATTTACAGAATTTTCTTCTTTGCTGTTCTACTTTCTTTTTTATGCTTGCATTCCTTCCAGTTTTTTCTAGTCCTCCCTTAAGGATTTCAAATAGGTGTTAAAACTGCCATATATTTCTGAATTGTTATTTAAAAGTCATAATCCATTATGAAGAAGAGAAATGTGGAGATTTTTCATATGCCCATTATCTCTTACAGGGATTGTAGGACAATTTACAATGCACGTTTTTAAAAGTTGAGTTACTTTGAAAAAATATATGGCACTACTTGTAAAAGAAAATTAAGTACATTTCAGAAAATTTGATGATAAACTCTCACTTGGGGAACAAAAAATACTTTGGGAATATTCTACCTAGTGATCTGCTATCTATCCAATTAATTGAATGTACATAAGTTTACATATTTGTAGTGTGTAGAACAACACTCCCATTTTCTAATTGTCAGTCTAGGGTTCTTTGTACCAAACAGCACTACTCTTTGGATAACCCAAATTTGCTTGTTTCTACCAATTTTCTTGGCTTTTAGAAATATTATTTAAATAATATAATCTCACAATTACTTTTCTGTCACTTAATTTGAAATGCATCAAACTGTCCTTACTTTTAATTAATTGGGCAGAAAGCCAAAATCAATTTTAGAATATTAGAAAGAGATTTTCAAAGGTAGACCCAAGGGAACTGCCAAGTTATCTGAACTCAGTAGAGTATTAATTTTAGTGGATACAATTTGCATTTAAACAATCAATACTGAAAAAAAGTTTAAATCTAGGGTTTTTTTTTTCTTTAACCATGAAGATTATTATTTTTCCTATTATTTCTCCTTAATTGCTTCAAGTTTTATTTTTAATAAAAATAAGCAAAAGTAGAAACATGTCAGTCACTGGGTTGGTGTATACAGGTAGGATAACTTCTGGATGAAAAATAGAATGCTTTCCCTCAAAGTGTTTCTTTTCTTAGAAATACTATAATTCATGACCCAATAGAAATGATTGACTATAAATCTATACAGCATTACCAAGGACATAATTAGTTTAAAAAATGAATGTCAGGTGAATCTTTCTATCAGTAGTATTGTCATTGTGTGAAGTAAACGTAAAGTCTAATAATGGGAGAAACAAACATTGAAAATCATCCCTTTTTAAATATTTTTCCTTAAAATAGCTGCATAAAAATCCAATTGTTTTTCTTATTTGATTCCACTAAGTTGGACAGATTGCTCTCTTAAATTAAAAAAATAATTTTCATTATTTTCCCTTAAATACATCATCCAGAATAATGCCAAACAAATTATTTCTATATAGGGACTTGTTTTCATCCATATCATATTTACAACTCTGTTAGAACACATTTTTTCCCTTTAATGGTCATTATTTTGCTACTTTTCCTGTGATGGGCTTGCCAGAATTTTTGAAAGCAATCTCTTTAACTTGCATACTTCCATGCTAACAAAATTTGTTAACTTGAATTTCACCATTTAAAATGTATTTCCTGATACATGTTTTTGTTTGTTTTCTTAACTAGTGAAAAAGGCCATAGATTTTAAATCTAGAGGATTTAAATTGTTTCCAGGGAAAGACAACAGCAACAAGTTTTCTATCTGTGAGTGTACTTTTTGTTACTTTCTCTAGTTCAAGAGTGAAGTCTGTGCTGTCTGTGTTGTGTATGTTTTGAACTGTGTGTGTATTTCAATATAACTCTATTAATTGTTCTATAACATGCATGGCAAATACTAAATATGTGAATCATTGAAAATTTTTTAAAATGTGGCTTACATTCAGTGAATTGGAGGAAGATATTCATTCTGAGATGAGCTATTGTTATTAAAATAAAAGAAAATGTGACTTGAGCCCCCTTTCTGCTGAGTCTGTAGTTGTATCATTAGGTTTGAACCTAGGAATAGATCTGTGGTGATTTTATTTAAAAAGATATATTTTGATTTCATTTCCACCTACACTTTTGATGTTCTCAAATTAAGAATTATATATTTCCAGAGAAAGCCCTTTAAATTAATGAAAACTTTCCTTGAGAGGAAAAAAAAGTAAATGTTCATTTTTATTTAATAGATCATTTAAACAGTATCACTTAATTTTCCTGTAAAAATAATCAAATTCAATTCTGCAAATATACATTTGGTATGAACTATATGTAAGATATTGGCTAGGAATAGGTAACACAAAATTTGAAAAAAAAAAGAAATAAGAATTTATATTCTACTGGGGGGGTGGGGTGGTAGAATACACATGCAGATATAAAAATAAATGGATTATACAAAGCAGTTTCATGATGGGAAGCAGGATGGAAAAAGAAAACTAATCTTTGGATGTGGATCTAGATTACAGATTAGAAAAAATCTATATGTAGGAGATGAATTATTTTGGGGATTATTTATATGATAAAATCTCAAAAATATAGGAGAACTTCTTCCAAGGGAAAAGATCACTTGATGAAAGTCTTACCTGAGAGTTAGATGAATGAATATCTTAGCACCATTTTTAAAAGAATAATAGTCACATAATATATGTATATATGTTAAAGGGAAAGTTTGAGACAGTATTTAATTTGGTATATAATGACAAAATGCAGCACATTTTAAAAATAATACTTATGAAAAAGGCAATGGAATTGTTACAGATAACAAACACCTCTCCTCTTTCATCAGACATGTCTGTTACTCATCATGATCATTTTTAACAGTGTCAAAATCATTCTGTTAAATTATATTGATAACTATGTTATCAGAGCATCTCAAGATATTTAGTTTGGAAGCCCTATGTGCTACATTCTTTTCTTGAATGTGCTGAAAAAATTCTCACTGATTTTTCTAGCATCACTTGGGTTATATAATAGTGTCAAATCCTTTAAGCATTAATATACTTAAAATATTATTATGACATAAAATTGTCTAACATTTCAATTAGAATTAAAAATCTTAAATATAAAAACAATTAGAACAATTGACTGATGAGTGGCCATTTTGTTGGAAGTTAGCTACAGTTAACTCAATCTATTTTAATGACACCTAGGTTTTCCTGTTATTGATTGAAATTAAAACAAATATGTAAAAATTCAATTGATGTGATTTTCAAGATTAAAAATAGAATTATCATTAAAAATTAGAATTATCATGCAATTAATGTGGATTTTATTATTTCCAAGATGTCCTGTTGATAGAGATGATTTCTCAACCACAGTTAGCAATAAAATTTATGAATAGAATATCTGACTAAACGTTTCTTCCATGACATCTTTCACTACCTTAATGTAGATAGACAGAATCCAAAAGGCATTGAGTCAGGTATGATTTTTGTGAGGAGCAGCAAGTACCCCTTTCTAGTTAGATATTATAGTATATGTACAGGAGTAATGTGGGGGAAAAAAGACTGGAAAGATAGGAAGGGGTCAAATCATGAAAGGATTTAATTATCAAATGTTACTTTTTATATTTGATACTAGATAGAATAGGGAATCATTGGAATTTACTTAGTTGAAAGATAATGTGGTTAGACCTGTGCTTTCAGAAAAATATTTTGATGGCTGAGTAGAAGATGGATTATAGTAGAAAGAAGCATGAGAAAGGAAAACTAACCAATAACTATTGTGTGTAATCTAGAAGCTGATGAGAATTGGTCCTAGAATCCTTTAAGTTAACAGAAAAATAAATCTAAATTAATATGATAAAAGCAAAAAGAATCATCTATGTTTTCTAGTGTAACTATCTTCTGGTACCAAACAGGCAGAGATTAAATAAATATATTAATTTATAGCATATATTATATTGTGACTAAGAAGTTCAGAAAAAAATACTACTATTTTTAACTTATATCCTGATTGAGAAAGAACTTGACATAAAATATGCAAAAGCAAAAGCTTTTTGGGGTCAAGCCCAGTAAGGAATATATCATAGCAAATGAAGACAATAGAAAAACAAAAGTTGTTAATAAGAATTAAAATTTTATTTAAAAGAAAATATAATGGATAATCCTTTCAATATATCATGAAGGATATCCAGGTTACAATACTATGTTTTTTTTTTCCCTCTGTTCCCACAATGTCCCCTCCATGCCTAACTGTTTTAGTCGTTCACCACATGTATCTTCAATGTGCATATCATTATCTATGTATTTTGAGGGATGCTACAAACACACACATATATTTATATATTAATATACAAACATGTATATGTATACATACAAACATGCATATACACAAATGTATATCTATATTCTATATATATACATATATATATTTATGGGTCTCTTGCCTTCAAGAGGCTTATGACTTACTTAGAGGAACAATGACAAGGAAACAAAACAGAAAAGAATAATTCAACCAAGCATATACGAAGATTTTAATAAATCACTTAAAATTGCTTACTAAGAAAACACTAAATATACTTAAAAACACAATGCTTTAAGAATTGTTAAGCAGATTAGAAAAGGTTTAGTTCCTCTGGTAAAGTTTCTTGGAAGAAGTGGCATTTGAATTAGCATGGAAAGTAATAGCATATAGCAGGAAATATAAAGAACATTTCATCAAGGGAACAAGGAAAATGTATAGAGGTCCGGTTGAATGAGGCATATATATACATATATGAAAAAAGTGAGGATGAGTTTATTTATGTAGAGTAAACCAGCACATTTGGGGAATTAGAAGGAATAATCATTGAAGACCTATGTTCAAATCCTGCTGTAGACAAAATTTATTTGTATGACCCTGGACAAGTCATTTAGGATATCAGACAGTTTTCTCATCTGTAAAAAAAAAAAAGAAAGGAAGGAAGGAAGGAAGGAAGGAAGAAAGAAAGAAAGAAAAAGAAAAAGAAAGGATAGGGCTAAATGGCCCCTAAAGTTCTTTCCCTTTTAAAATATATGAGCTTAGGGGCAGCTAGGTGGCGCAGTGGATAGAGCACCAGCCCTGAAGTCAGAAGGACCTGAGTTCAAATCTGATCTCAGACACGTAACAGCTGTGTGACCCTGGGCAAGTCACTTAACCCCAATTGCCTCAGCAAAAAAAAAATATATATATATATATATATATATATATATATATATATATATATATATGTATACATTTATATATGAGCCTATGATCTTATGAAACAAGATAATGGTGAACTTTGAAAGATAAAATGAGATTGCATAACTTGATAAATAGGGAATAATCACAGTGAAATTTCAATAATGTATTAGACTTGAGATAAAAATATTAACTTCCTTTCCACTCACTATCTGTGTGATCTTGGTTAAGACATTTTACTTTTCTCGGTTTCATTTTCCTTACCGTAATAATCAACAAAAAAACTTTGGATTCTTAGATTCTGTGATTCTCAAATTCTAAAATAGGAGTTTTAAAAAAATCTTGAGAGACAAGGACAAGATGAAAACAGGGTTTCAGAAATATTACTCTTGGAATAGAAGTTCCTACCCTGAGATTGATTATCTTTTTTTGACATTTTGATTGCTGTATTTCAATATAATTGGGTTCCTTACTAATCATCTATATTTTATTTTTATTATAATGATTGTTGATACATTTATGCATTTGACAACATTCTGAGAAAGCCTCTATAAAGTTCAACATGTTGCCAAAATGATCAATGATCCAGAGAAGATTAAGTATCTTAATCTTAAATGGTGATGATAAATTGGAGTGGGTGACAGAATCATAGAACCATAAAAACAAGAAAGGAAAGGTGAAAAGAAGGAAAGAAGGAAGGAAAGAAAGAAGGATGGATGGAAGGAAGGAAAAAAGGAAGGGAGGAAGGAGAAAAATACTAAAGGAAAATAGATGATAGATAATGGAATGATTGATAATAGATGAAATAATGGAGGGATATCCAGTGGAAATATTCACAAAGCAGTTTTGGGAGTATGAAAAAAAGGGTTGGAGATAGAGATTTTTGGGAGGTACATGAACATAGAAATAACCATTCAATTTAAGAAAATGAATGAATTTTCTTTACTATAAAACAGTAGAAGATCAAGAATTGAGTCTTGTTTGATAGTAATAGTATGAGCAAAGAAAATAAAAGAAAGCTAATGTCAATAGAAACAACAATAACTGAAAGAAGAGGTGTAATGAATTAGCAAATATAGCAGTTCTGAACTCAACACAGATATCAAGAATAATGACAGAGAAAAAGGCATTAGATTTGGCAATAAGGATGCTATTGCGATATCTAGAGATAATTGTTTACAAAGACTAATTAGTGCACAATTGTAGTTAGCCAAGAAGGAAGAATTATTTGAGGTCATGCTGTCAGATGTCAGTACCCATGCAAAACTTTCAACTAAAAATAGAATAAGTAAGAGAAGTTACATTTTCAGTCAAGGAAATTCTTTTATTCATCAACTTCATCTTTACAAATATTCATCATGTGCCAGGAATTGTGATAGACACTGAGTACACAAAAATAAAAATGAGATAGCCCCTATTCTCAGAAGAGAGAACAATCTACTGAAGGAATATACTCTGTTTACATATAAGTAAATAGAAGAGTCACATAGAATAAAAACAAAGCAATTTAGATTCAAGTTCTAATAAGTAGGAAATCCAAAAAGGTATCTTATAGTAAATAGTGATAGAGCCAAGAGTTCCAATTAGGATCTCAATGTATGAGGAAAACCAATGCAAAGATGTAGAAGTTTGTGAAGGGATATTATTTATGAGTATAAATAAGAAGGCAAGTTTGGCTTATAGATGAAGGAAGGGCAATAATATAAAAATAGAATCTAAAATAGATTGGAGTCAAATAGTTAAAACATATTCTAAATATAGTAATTTGAATTTACTTTCAAAGGAATTTAATACCATTAAAACTTTTTCAATGGTATCTATCTTTAGACTTGTGCATTAAGAATATCAAGTAAGCAGCTGTACAAGTAAGAAAGGGCTGAGGGGAAAGACTTAAGTTAAGGAAAACAATTAGGAGTGTTTCAATTTTCTAAGCAAGAAATGAATGAAGACCTGTACTAGAGTTGTTGTGGTTAGTGTGGAGAGAAAGAAGGATGAGAGAGATAAGAATGAACAAAATTTGGACATAAGAGTATAGACCCCAGAATGGCATATATACGGGTTATTAGCCTGTGTGACTAGAATAATGGTGGTGTCATTTACAGAAATAGTGAAGGTGGGAAAAGTGGGTTTCAGATGAAAGATGTTATATTTTAAACATACTCATTTTGAGATACGTATGGGACATTGGGTTAGAGATTGTGGTAGGCCATTGGAAAGGTAGGACTAAATCTAAAGCACTAGATGAAAGTAGATTTTAGAATTATATGCATAGAGATGATAACTATATCCATAGGATTTGACTAATAAGCAGCAGATAAAGATAAGGAAAGAGTCTAACACACAGTACTAGAATATATCAGGATAATGAGCCTTGAAAGGATACAGAGAAGCATGGCTTGTTCAGTTATAATGGAAAATAAAGAAAATTATCTTGAAAAGTCAGGAAAGAAACAATTCTACAAAAGAACAGGTAGTCAGTGATATTAAATGCCAAAGAAAAGTCAAAAAGAGAACAGTTATGACTTTGGGGAGAGCAATTCTAATCAAATGAGAATAGAAGCCAGATTATGTGGAGTTCAGAAGTGTATGGGGGAGGAAAAAGTGGAGACAGCAGAGGTAGAGACTATTTTTTCCTAAGAAATAAATGTAGGGGCAGCTAGGTGGTACAGTGGATAGAGCACCAGCCCTGAAGTCAGGAGGACCTGAGTTCAAATCTGTCCTCAGACACTTAACATTCCCTAGCTGTGTGACCCTGGGCAAGTCACTTAACCCCAAATGCCTCAACAAAAAGCAAAAAAAAAAATTAGCTAGGAAACCCTATCTCTTTTTAAGACTCAATTTACTTGTCAATCAATTAAAGACCCTAAAGGGATAGTAGAGTCAATTAAGGGTAATTTAAGGATGGGATGGGAGAACATCTGGGCATCTTTGTAAGGACCAAGAAGGTTTAGTAATGCCTATAAGGGGGATGATTGAAAGGACAAATTCTTGAAAGTGATAGATCATGGACTCTAGAAAACAAATAGAAATATTGCCATTGGCAAAGGAAAGGAGCACTTAATTTTCTAAGGTTAGAATAGAAGAATAGAAAAGGGAAGAGGAACACAAGTTGATTTAAAGGGTAAAAATGAAAAAGAAATTTCAAGAAATATTTTTAATGTTATTTTTTGGCAGAGAAGCATGAGAAGTCCTCTTCTAAGAAGGAGATAGAGATGGTGGTATAGATGATTTGAGAAGAGGTACTAGATACCATATTATATGAAGAAAATCAAGGAAGAATAAAAAGATTAGCAGCAGTGAATATCTAATTGATAAAATAACTTAGTCATTATGGTTCTATGACACACTCCAATAGTGAATAGAGTTCACTGGGGACCCAATTCGCCAGTTCCAGTTGGGCGATGCTACTCTTTCTTTCCTTTCTTCCTTTATTCATTTCCTTCCTTCTTCTTTATATTCCTAAAAAGAATATAAATTTTAATCATTGAAAACACAAGAGATCTTGGGGTTTGTAGGCTAAATTTCTCTTTTGTCTTCTCTCATTTTTTTATCCTTTAAAACAACTGAAACAATTAATTATTTTGTCCCATATAGTTTCATTTGTAATTTCCTGAAAGATAGCAATAGAAAAATCAGGCTTTGATAAAAACTGCTTGGGATTCAAATAAAGCTACTTGATCATGCCTTAAACCCAAATCACTCTGGCTTCCACTGATTGTCCAATAGGAACCAGCCCAGTTCTCACTTGGTGTTGAGTTTTGATAACCCAGAGTGAGTGTAAATAGCAATTGTTTCTATTTTTACCATAAAACCTAAGAACCTTCCCATCCCAGGTTGGTTATTCCCCTAGATAAAAAAAACCATTTTTTACTTCATTTCTTACCTAGTCTTAATCACTGAATGGTTATTGAAACCTAGGAAAGACCATAGATTAAAAAGGCCAAGGTCTCCCATTACATCTGGGGCCATCTGCAGTTATCCTGATCCATATCTTGCTCCTCAACCCAGATGGCTATGGAGGAAAAAATGAAACTGGTGCCTTTGCACAGCCCTTATTAACTTGAATGCAATTCACATTCAAGTAAAGATACCACTTTCCTGATGTGATTAAATTTCTTCAAGAATGAAGGACAAACAGAATAGTGAACCAGCAACATTGGTGAACTTAAGGAATGTAGTGGAGAGCTAGCAGCATGGAGAAGAATGAACTTTGAGAAACTGACAGAGCAAGGGTGTTAAGAGTAAATGGAAGCATCATGCTCAACTATAGAGTGAAAACTTTAAATGGTAGAAAATGGTGATCAGTAGAAGGGTGATGCTTTAGTGCCTTAGAAAAATAAGGAAGTCTGGAGGGCCTGTAGGTTATAGGAAGGACTGAAGATATCTATAGGAGGAGTAAGAAACAGTTGGAAAAAAAAAAAGGAAATTTGACCAATTAGAAAGATTTCAGAGATATAGAGTGTGAAGATGATCCCTTGTGCATGATCAGGTTCAGTATAATTCTATCTCTGGATATAGATAAAACAAAACTATGAAGTTCAAGGAAATTTTGAAGATCTTTGAGGGATATCAACAGGTACATTTAAATCCCTAAGTACAAGAACAAGAATAGACTAGAGTGAAAAGGGCAATTGGGAGACAGACAATGAACTTCTTAAGAAAAGTGAAGGATTGACTTGGTATTCAACTATCTTTTGATGTGAAGAATCAGACAGACAACTTCAAAGGAATAAATGTTGGTGTAGAAGATAGAAAGAATAAAAAATGGCAATAAGGAGAAAAGGCTTGTCTACTCCTGATTCTGTGTGTGTGTGTGTGTGTGTGTGTGTGTGTGTGTGTGAGAGAGAGAGAGAGACAGAGAGACAAAGAGAGACAGAGACAGAGACAGAAACAGAGACAGACACAGACACAGACAGAGACAGAGAGATAGAGAGACAAAGATACACACACACAGACAGATAGACAAATAGGCACACAGAGACAGAGAGGCACAGAGAAGGAGAAAAAGAGAGAGACACACAGACACACAAACAGAGACAGAAAGGCACAGAAAAGGAGAAAGATAGAGAGACAAAAAAGCGGGGAGGAAGAGGAGAGGGAGAAGAAAAGAAAAAGAGAGACTGAGAATATGAATATTGGGAGGTAATAGTAAGTAAGATTTCTTTCAGTATTGTTAAGGATGTATAGAGATGCAATTTTTTTAGGGAGATATAAGTTTATGTTATGTCTAGAAGTTATAAGGAGCATGAGAAGAAATGTCTAATATTAAGGGAAATTTAAAAAATATAAGACAATGAGTTTCCAATGGGCACAATGAACAGATAAAGGACTGGAGCATATTCTTGCAGGAAAGGTGACTGAAATGCTTAGGTATGAAGGAAAAGTGAGTTAAAGTCAGGGAAAGTAACTCCCATTCATCTTATAGCTGTATTTCAGAGCTTGAAGAGGTAATAAAAATTACCTCTTCATTTTCTTTAATTTGTTTTGTTTGTTTGTCCACATACAAGGAAATTGAAACACAAAAAGATATGATGCCTTTTCTCAAAAATCATACAGTGAAGATCACAATGGACCACATGTAATATGGCTCCCAAACCAGGGATCTTTCCACTACTCCATGCCAACTCTGTGGTTTCTTGTGTTCTGCATTTCAACCTTTACCTCATAATTCATGTAATTTTCATTTTAATTTGAATCATTGCTTTATCACTTACATTGACATGTCAGATGATTTGCTTTGGTACTGTACTGAATAAAATAAATCACAAAAACTTAAATGATATACTTTATGTTCATTATTATCTGTAGCTCATTTAAAATTTTCAAAGAAAGTGGTAATGTCATTCTTCTTTGCTGTCACTGCTAAATGCAAATTGCATTGGTACTTGGAAAATGACCATTTGGGTAATGTAAGCATTTGGTAAAAATTTACAAAGTATAATCTGCCCATATGGCCATTTTTATCATGATTCAGTTAGTCTTATCAAAATAGAAACAATTTAGAAGAATATGAACTTTTTTTTTTGCCTCATAGATAATCATTAAGTAAAACTTAATTGTGTAAAGTATAATAATATAATCTAATAAATGGATTCTATTCATATTGTATTGTCTTATAATAAAGTATACAAATATTTCCCCCTGTAAATTTCTAAACAGTTGTATCACTTAATTTCCTAATCTCATACCATTTTCTTTTGTTTCCTGTTTTGCAGTAAATGAGGGAGGTATTAAAACAGCATCGAACTTATGTCCAGATCCTGGAGAGCCAGAAAATGGAAAGAGAGTAGGCTCAGATTTCAGGTAATACTGGAAACTACTGACTGAATTATTTCTTCCTCTTTAGGAATCAGAAATTTATTTTTCCTAGCAAGAAGAATGGATACCCTATCAAGAACTGATGTCCTGGCTAAGGTTTGGAACAACCTTTTCTCATATGGTGGGTTATTCCATCAAATTGTTTGGCTTAAAATTTTTTTATCCTCTAACTTTCATATTTAACAAAATTTCTCTAATAATGTTGAAATGGTTGTGTTTTTAAATGCTTTTCCTTTAAAATATTATGATGCTTGGATTTCTCTTGCATTAACCTCAATATTACAACTAGTTAGGTCCCAATTAGTTTTTAACTAGTGAGCATTTCCCTTATTTTCATTTTTAGTCTTTAATCAAATCATTTTATTGGCTTAACAAAGGATATATTGGAGTGGAGAGGTACTTGAGAAAGGCAGACTTTTCAGCAGACTGTTGGAATAATCAGTGTGAGGTGATGAGGGCCTATAACAAATATGGCGATTTCAAAGAAAAGAAAATATTTTAGAAATGCTAAAAAGGTGAACTCTGTAGGTCTTGGCAATAGTTTGGACATTGAAGTTAAGAAGTAGTGAGGAATTGAGGTTGAATCCTAGGTTGCAAGCCCAAAGAACTGAGAGAATTCTGTTACCTTCTACAATGATAAGGAGGAAGGAAGGACTTTAAGGGAAAGAATGAATTATACTTTGGGTATGTTGTTTAAGATGTTTCTTGGAAGTACATTTTGAAAGATCAAAAAGGCAGTTGAAAATGCAGGTTTTGAGATCAGCTGAGTTTTGGGGGTGAGATGGGTATATTTAAGAATCACCATCATAGAGAGAATAGAAAAAAGGCACAGGATAGAAACCTGTAGGACGCATGACGTTGATGAAGTGATCTGGAGAATGATTCAGCACAGGAGACATAGAAGGAGTGGTCAGATAGATAAGAAAATAGCCAAGGAGAGATTGAAAATAAGTCAAAGAGAAGGGAAAGTTGATAAGGCAATGTGTTGAAGGTGGATTGGAGAGGGATTACTTGAACAAGTGTAAAGATTAACTTTAGTAAGTAAGGCAACTGCATCATGTGAGACAGATGTGAAGGGAGAGAAAGTGGCAGAAGGTATCTGAGGGACAGAAGGTGAGGTAGAAGGAAAAAAGTAATTGGCCTAATTTTTTCTGGGCAATATGAGTCAAGATTCTCAACTGAGAGAATAGAGGAAAGGGGGAGTCATGGGAGTTTTGAGGGGGATAGAAAGATTTGAAAGAGATATTAAGGAGAGTAGGATAGTAAGGTGATAAGGGATACTACTAGTAAGATTGCCTAGAAGCAGAGAGGGCCCAGATGAGTAAGTTCATATAAATTTTAAATAAATCTTAGGAGCTTCTTAGAGAATAGAAGATAGGGACATGATCTAGAATTAGCATGTAGGCATTTTAAGGGCCTTTATTCTCATGTCAAGTACCTACTTGTGTGTAGGTACTTGTTATTCTTATTATAATTTGAATAAATAAGAAATATGCAGCACATTCTTCAGACTATTGTCATTTATAGAGCAGATAAACATTACTAATGCTCTTATGATTCTCACAAAAGTTCTGCATGATAGTTAAGACAATTTTACACTTATAGAAGAGGAAACTGAGGCCCAAGGAAAATAAGCTCAAGGTCACAAATCATTTGTCAAATCATATTTGAACTTAATCCTTTCTAATTTTAAATCAAGTACTCTCTCCAGTATACCATTCTGCTTCTCCTGAATATGGTCTAAAGCAGAGGCATTAAATAGGTAGTCTATGACACTTCCAAGTGAATCCCAAACTGCATTAAAATGTAATTGGAAAATACTTTAAACAATTAAAATTACAATAAAACAAATATTGCATTTTTAAATTAACATACAGTCCACAAAGATCCTTATGAGCAGTTTAGTGATTGCCATTTCTATTTAAGTTTGATACCACTGGTCTAGAACCATAGCTTTCAAGTATGTACCATAGAATCCTAAAGATCCTCAAAATCTTTTTAGGAGTTTAAAGGCATGAAAACTCTTTTCATAATAATACTAAGATATCTTTATTTCTAATGTGGTAAATATTGATAAATATAATCCATGTAAAAGTTATTTTTTTTAAGAGTGCGAGCTAATTTTTTAGAGTATAAGAGCTACTCAGAACAAAAACATTTGGGAAACATTGTATCTATAATGTCATTCATATATAATTAAATTAGCAAGAAGGCCAGGATTTCAATCTTATATCTGACTTTACCAGCTGTATGGCTATGAAAGTATTATTTATTTTCCTGTTGTGAGGTTCAGGTTCTCATCTGCTGATTAAACTTTGGTATGTCATGATCTACAAATTCTTTTCCATCCTAAAATTCTATAATTATTTAAGATCAGATTTCTAGATAGTGGTTGATTTAGCATTTTAAAAATTGTTCTATATTCTTTCAAGTTTATAAATAACAATCTTCCCTGAATCAGTAAATCTAAAAATAGTACAGCATATATCATGAAAAAAGACTGGGTTGTTACATATTGATGTCTTCCTCAGTATTAAATATAATACATACTAAACAGATCATTAATTGTTTAGGGCCCCAAATCTGGAAGCCTTCTCAAATGTCTTAAAATATTCTATATGAAGACTAAGAATTTGAATCTTAATAACTGAGCCTAGTCATATCATTCTACAACTTGTAAAATTTTTGTGTGTTCTCCCCAAAATCCTCTGAAATGGAGATAATTAATTGAACTTATCTTCTCACTTGAACAAATGAGCAAAATATTTTTTTACTTTGCTTTCTATATAAGATTTTATGATTTCTTTTATCTCAACATCATTAGCAAATATTTATTGAGCTTCCAATGTGTGCAGAGCACTATTTCAGGTACCATCTGTCTCAATTACCTAGCCAGCATGAACCAGTTTCATGACTAAGAAAAACAGGTAGAGACTTGAAGAAAAGTCAGTATATCTTTTTAAAAAGTGAAATAGAGTCTTCACAAGAAAGATATAGTTTCCTAAAAACCAAGATTTAGAAAGTAGGGTTAGGGTAGAAGCTGATTCACAGAGAGAAACAGAGAATGAAAGAACTAAATGTTATTTCTTCATGATATTAATATTTCTCATAAAATTGGTTTTTGTCCTGTTTATTTTATACTATTTCTTTCACTCATTTCTCAGTTCAGTGAGACATCAGAAAATTCAAAAAAGTCCTCAGTGCTTCTTAGTTTATTACTTAAAGAATCAGTGTTGTCATCAGAAATACCAATCCAAATTCTTTTTGGATGTTTTTCATGAGCTTCTATAATGGACCTAGCTAAAATGTTATCTTTTGTAAGTAAGTCTTTACTGATTCTCTAAGGTTAGTGCCTTTATTCAATTGAATAGTTCTTTTTTACCCTGATTATATCTTTTTTGTATTGATTCAGAGAATACACAGTTTCATCCTGTGCTTTGAAACAAACAACAACTACAATTAAAATTCAGATTTTCAGAGTAAATATGAGGTAATTTCCTTTCAGTTTCTTTCTTGAGCCTATTTCTTCGATTATATTCCTGCTTAGCAGGTAGAAAACTCCTGAATTTTTGAAGCACTTTGTACCAAATGCTTTCTTTTCAGTATGTGCAAGTCATACCAGTCTTAACTAGATGCTAAGCAACCAACAACATGGTGAAAAAGTTTTGAGGATTCTAAGGGATGATGTGTTGTACCAATACCATTTTTAAAACCATTATTCCTATACCTCCTACTTTGCAAGAAGGAGATGTGTGCAAGGGAAATGTTCATATGTCCTGACTGGTTTAGACATATTCCTGCATGAAGAAAAACACTATACCTGAGTAACTCCAAAGGCCTATTATTTCTCCATGGTAGTGATCTTCTCTTGAGAAAACAGGAAGGTAAGGTTAGTGATGCAATCAGAACCATGCTTTAGGAGTGATAATCTTGCAAAAGTGCATAAGATTATTAGAGGACTAAAATTCATACTAGGATATCAAGGAAGCTGCTGTAGTAGTCTACAAGAAATATAATAAGAATCTGAATGTGAAATACTGTAAAGACCGATAAAAAAAAAGGAGGATGTGCATAAAAGTGAAACATAATGGGATTTTTAGTTAGGGTGCCTGGGTAGAAGATAGTGAAATTATTAAAAAGAATATAGCAATCAGAATAAAGGAATGGTTTATGGAAGAAGTTATTGAATTTAGTTTAAAATGTATGATCATAGTATAATCTATTTATAGATGAGAATGAAATAAAAAACCATCTACTTTACCATTTACAGAAGAAGAAACTCAGTGAAGGTAAGCAACTTGCCCAGGATTACATGCTTGTAATAGCATGATGGGATTCATGCTCAGTTGTTCTATCTTCAGATCCAACATTTTTCCCCTGCACCCCCATGAACTGCACAATTTCCTCAGAAACACACTGATCCATCATTTTGTAAGCTTGATATAATTGTGATAATATATAATTGCACAAATGTATAAAGAGGAGAGAAAATGCTGTTTGTTTATTGTAAATCAAAGTCAAAACTGCAGTGTTTGCATTTCCCCAACTAATTTTCAAGGCCGTCTGAACCTATCTTAATATATTTCATGTACATCATAAAAATAAATGACTTATTGGTTGCACTTTTGAAGTAACCCCATACATACAAACCTACAATAAAATTATTTTTCAAGTCATGAAGAAATTTACAAGCAAAAGTCTTATACACATAAGATATCCAATGATACTTGCTATATTATACTCACCATTTTTACTCTATTTTTTAAGGTGAGAGTCTCAGCCAGCTGTGTTTTGAAGGCTTAAAAGCTTTGTTTCTAATTTGAAATGCCCATGGAGCATAACAAGCTTTTATAGAGTGAAAGTCAGCCAGAAAGATTGTAAAGGCTGCCAATGATTCCTATGCTTAGAAAAGGCATTTAAAATTGGAAGTAAGCTTCTGGGCAAGAACAACTTGTAGAATTTCACATGGTCTCCACTTCAGTAACAAAGATGGTGTGTTATACTTGCTTGCTTTCTGAATGAGGAAGCTACCATTCCCTTTAGTGTTTCTCATCACTCTCTGACCATTAAAAAGAACATATACCTAGACACATGAGCTCTTCTTGAAATAGCTCTCCAGCAAATACAGACTTTATAGCAAAAATCGGATCATCATAGAGAGTTTCTAGAATGCTGGCTCATCTAAGCAATGAACCCTGCAAGAGACTTCCTCCTCAGCTATGTCAGTACAAAAACGGCAGCTGCATTCATGACACAAACCTATCACCAGGGTGTAACTAGGATAGGGTAGCCTTTCCCCAGGGAGCCAACATTTATTTGACTCTTACGGTACTTGGAAACCAGCAGGTAGAAATTATTGAGTTTAACACCTAGTTAGCAAGAATCATTAGTTAAAAGAGAAAGGTAGCAGGTGGCAAGATCCTTACCAACAGACATGCTATCATAGTATCTATACCCATGACTCATTTTGTGTTTCTTGTCCCAGAGTCTAGACTTAATAGTCCAGTATGTTATTCTTTAAACCATGAACCAACTCTTCAAACATGCCAATAAATGAATGGTTAAAGTCCAGTTACTTGCCAATTGTTGTTGTTGTTCAGTTGTTTTGATTATGTCTGACTCTTTGTGACCCCATTTGTGATTTTCTTGGAAAAAATACTAGAATGGTTGGCCATTTCCTTCTCCAGGTCATCTTATAGATGAGATAACTGAGGAAAACAGGGACTTGCTCAGGGAAGTGTCTGAGGTCACATTTGAACTCAGCTTCCTGAATCCAGCCCCAGTGCTCTACCCACTATGCAACCCTGCACAGGTGGACATCTTCAAACTAGAGATATTAAAAGAAGTAAGAGATGTGAGTCTTTTGAATCCATAGTAAGTCCTCTTCGTATGTTTCAAAGGACTTTTTCGGCTGCTATTTTATTTGAAGCTCCTACTATCTCTAAGAGTTAGAGCATGTATTATACATATATTATATATACACAATTAAGTTTTAAATTTAATGTAATTAATGTTTAATACTGAGTTCTAATGACCTTAGGATATTCCTGTAACTTTTGAGAAGATTGTTTGAAGGCAATGAAACATTGGTCTCAAAGGAAAGAATAATGAGACATAAATGTGTTGCTTTCTGGGCATCAACTTTCTTGTAGGATATCAGGGTACAGAACACTAAAACTGTCTCTTGAGGAAAATCAGCCATTTTAAGAAGACAATAAATATATGGAGAAATCAATAGAAATTAATCTTAAAAAGCTACAGAAGTTTATGCCAGACTTGACAGGACTTAAAAAAATCATTGGTGGAATTAATCACACTGGTTGACCAATATAAAAGCATGTGATACATTGGGAATGAGAATGAGCACCCAGTTTGTATTTAATACAAAACGACTACCTCTGTATTTGATGTAGATATTTAATTGAGCATCCTATGATGATTAGATAGAGTAAGGGGAAGTCATTTTTATGATGTTACGTGGAAATAAATAGCTATTCTGTGAACACAAAGAACTCCATATGTTCTGCTAATATTTTATTAATGCATAACCTTAAGTAATTATAGGTAAAGTTAATCACATGTAACTCTTTCTGATGATATTGTTGGACAAAACTAACTCACCTTATGCCCCATTATTTTCTATTACACATTATTTTATCTTGATATAGTCTCACCCATGGCTATGTATTCCTCAGATTTCTGGGTGTAAGCCAAGGAAGATCCCACTCTATTGTAGTACAATTATGTTAGATACACAAGGCAATAATATAGACAATTTCCACCACTTACTCACCTCCACATCCATTAGGCTTGAACGATGTAGTAGTAAAATGTACTTGGGACATTTTTCAACAGAACAATACCCAGCATAAGAATAACAGTTCAGGCTGAGGTGATCCTCAGAGTTGACTGCAGGCTGTTTATTCAATTTCCAAGAATATGATAATATCATGAATGTTATATCAATTAATTTACAGATGAGAAATTACACAGTGGATTTGTTTCTTCTAACCTGCTCCTGAGTATACACAATAGGTATCAGTACTTCTCTTTAACTCCTTTCTCTCTGTGAGCACAATTGCCATGATTCAATTATCTCTTTTATGGTGATGACTCTCAAATCTATATATCCACATATTAACCATTACCTATAGGAAAAAATAATAAAGTTTTCACTTAATGTGAATTTTTATTTGCATTTTTTAGAATAAAAATAAGGATTTCTTGAGTTCAGATCATATGTTAACAAATCAATGCTGAATAAGTTTCCTTGTATGTCTCACAGATATTTCAAACTCAGAATGTATGAAATAGAACTCTTTGTCTTTACCCTGAAACTGATCTTTCCCTTTAAATTCTCAGTTTCTGGAGAGGGCACCATCACCATTGTAGTTATTTAAAATTACCACCAAAGCCACTCTCGCTGCTTCACTTCTTTCATGCCTCTTCTCTTTTCAGTTACCATGCCTTCATCAAATTCACGAACTAACATATATTCATTATCTATTATGTGCCAAATACTGCCAAGTGCTAAAGATAAATATAGAAATGAAACATTATCTCCTGTCAAAGAATTTACATTTTATTGGAGAAGACAAGTAATAAATAAATATTTGGAATAAATCCAATGTAAATTCAAAGTAGTACTGGAAGAAAAGGAACTCATAATGAGAAAGATTCAGTAAATCTTCATAAAGCAAGTGGGATTTGAACTGAGTCTTGAATGAAGATAATTAATAGTGATAATTATGACATCTGTGTGTCAGGTACTATTATTAACTCATTTGACCCTCAAAATAACCCTGCAAAGTAGGTGCTATGATTATCTCTATGTTACAGTTGGGAAAACTGAGGCAGACAGCGATCAAGTGACTTGCCCAGGGTCACACTGTTAGTAAGTGTCTGAGGCTAGATTTGAATTCAGTTCTTTCTAACTTAGACCCAACACTATTCATTATACCACCTAGCAAGATAAGGAATCTTCCATTTCAAGAAGTATGTTCTAGGAATATAGTAGTCAACTATATTGAGGGGAGAAAAGAAGAATTCCTAGCAATCTATATTGTCTCGGTGAAAAATACTTCTTATGATTTCTTCTCCTAACTTCTCTTTTTGTTCTCTTCTCTATAATTGGGAGATCACATATGGCTTAGATGATGGAATCCCAAAGCATACACAGTTCTTTCTCTAGTATCATAACCATCTACATGCCACACAGAGCCTCCATTTCTCTTATGGTAGGTCTTCTAAAGCTTACCTCCCCAATTTCCATTATATCTATGGACTTGCTTCTACCCATATGGTCACCTCATTAGTTTATGACCTATTTTTTCTCTTCATGGCATTACTAATCTACTGTAATTAGGTTCTTTTGCTGTTTCTGCTCAATAATACGTACCCCAGTATATCTACCAAAGTAACATTTCTAAAGTACAAGACCAACCATGTCAGTTCCTCATTCAGGAATCTTTAGGGACTACTTATTACCTCTAGGATGAAATGCAACTTCTTCTGTTTAGCATTTAATCAGCTCCATAAGCTAGCTCACTCACTTTCTATGCATATCTCACACTATTCTCCCTTGCATAGTCCAAGTTCTAACCAAATGACCTTTTTGCTTCCCATATAATTTACTATATAGGTGATCATGCAAGTGTGTTGACCACTTTGTGGCTTTATTTTTCTCACTTGTTTTTCAAGAATGATGAATGAATTAACTCTTTAGTTCAATTTTAGATTGTGATCCTATAAAAATTATTTCTTTTATCTTTGTGCCTTTACAGGGATGTTTACAATGATCTCAATTCTTATTTTTGTCATTTGGAATCTGTTAGCTGCCTTCCAGGATTAACCTATGTACCTCCCTTAAGAAGTCTTTATAATTTACTTTAAGTCAACACTTAGCACAGTCAACAGATGTTTATGAAAAGCTTAATATGTACCCAAAACTATGCTAACTAGTCAGGATCTAAAAAAGAGTTATGGAAGGAAGGAAAATCCTTATCTCAAAAAGTTAAAATCTAATGGAGGAGATAACATGCAAATGAATAGTTACAATCAAGTCATAAATGACACAAATAGGATATAAATTAATGAAGGGAAGGAATTGAAATTAAAATTGTTAAGAAAGCCTTCCTGTAAAATATGGGATTTTTTTTAGAGTTTCAAAAATTCAACGAGGCATTGATGAGGGAGAGCACTCCAGGCACAGCAGCTAGCCAGAGAAAATGTCCAAAGATAACACATGGAGAGTTTTATCTCAGTCTAGCAAATGGTAAGCACTTAATAAATGCTGGTGGATTGTCTAAATGGCATGTCCACACACGTTGATACTGTCTTTCTCCCAAATTATTTCACATTGTACATAGTCTGTTTTTGCTTATTTGTGTACATGCTTTATCCTTCAAATAAAAGCATGGTTGTTTGATGGCAGGAAATTTTATTTTATACATAAATGCCTAATATGTGCATAGCACTTGATACATGTTTGTTGAATTGCATAACATTTCATTGCATTTAGATATTCCATGGTGTCAAGTATCACATGTTTCTTAAACCTTTTACTTTAAATATAGTTTGCCAGGAATTCATCTCTTTCCTCAATATACTTAACTACCATGTGCCTAGAATATACTTCCTGCAATGAAAATTCCTTATCTTGCTAGATGATATAATGGACCTGAATTCAAATGTAACCCCAGATACTTACTGTGTGATCCTGGGAAAGTCACTTGATCTTTGTGAATTGGGCAGCTAGGTAGCACAGTGGATATAGTGTTATGCTTGGAATCAAGAAGACTTGAGTTAAAAAATGGCCTCAGAAACAAAAAATGGCCTCAGAAACTGCCTAGCTTTGTGACCCTGAGCAAGTCACTTAACACTCTCTACCTCAGTTCTTCCTCTGTAAAAGGAACTGGAGAAGGAAATGTAAACCACTCCAATATTTTTGCAAAGAAAAGCTTACAATGGGTCACAGATTATCAAATACAAGTGAAACAACTGAACAACAGTTACTCCAAGGAGAAGTATCTGATTAGAATTCAAAAGTAAAGACTATTAAATTTCATAAATACTCTTCCAAATAATTCTTGCGATTGCATGTGAGAGAAAAGGTGCCAAGGTACCTTAAGGCCAAAGAAGAATTCTAAGTCAAAAAATAGAGTAAGTCTTTCTCTGAACAAGTTTCATAATAAGACTTGATAGTCTAAGCTAGTTAAGTCCTCTGGACTACTGCACTGGGTTATCTGATATTGTTTGATAAGATGATACAATTTAAAAAAGAAAACAAAACAAACAAAAAAACACTGTACTATGAACCATTATATAACAAAATCCAGTAATTCACACATTTGGATTTACTTTTAAAGAACAAGCCTTAAGAATCCACTTTGGTGATTCCTTCATCTAATATTAATGACTCTCTGAGTACATTTAGGATAAGACCAATCTCTGTCAGTAGTCTCCATGCTGTAATAAAAGTCTGATTGATCACTATAAAACTAGATAATATGTGTATCTATCTCAGGGATACTCTTCCATATAATATATGACTTTTTGGCCTTTTCTAGCTATAGAAAGTGCTTATGACAAAACCACTATGTGACTCCCACAAAGTAGAGAAAAGAAGACTGCATATTAATTATTCACACTTTCTGACCTACTCTCCTTTTCGGCAACAAAATTGATAATGAGGTAGTTGGCTAGGATTTGAGGGTAAAGGGAGAGGGCGGACTAAAGAATGAATTAGAAAATGGAGACAAAGAACAAGAGGTGCCAGGATAGAGAAAGGATATGAAGATTAAGATAAAAGTAAACAAGGAAGAGGGCAGCAATACAAAATGAAAAATCAGGGTGATAAAAAAGGACAAACATGCTAACAAATTGGAGGATGAGGTAAAGGAAAAGAATAAATTAATAGGGGCAGCTAGGTGGCACAGTGGATAGAGCACCAGCCCTGAAATCAGGAGGACCTGAGTTCAAATCTGACCTCAGACACTTAGCACTCCCTAGCTGTGTGACCGTGGGTAAGTCACTTAATCTCAATTGCCTCAGCAAAAGAAAAAAAAAGAATAAATTAGTATTTAAATTCAATACAAGTTCTACTCCTTAATGCCTTTGTTCTCTTTTTGGTCCTGAATTTAAGAAGTTTAGGATGTAATTTTAAACTGGTATAGCTTATTCATTGAAGTGATCTTATTGGATATATCAAAAAATATTAACTTTGACCTGCTGTGCTCACCACCTCAGAATTATCAGTTGAATAAATTTATTTCTTTAAATGGAATTATATGTAAGTTAGTTCTTTCACTAAATTTTGCCTATAGACTTTGCTATTCTTGTCACTGTTTTCAAAGCACAGAATTCTAAGGCCACCTAAAGGTTCTTTAAAAGGCCACTATCCATTCTTCACAGGGTTTTTTAATTGTGAATAGAGTTCTGGGATTTAATGATGAATCAGTATGATATAGTAGGAAGAGCCTAAGCAGTCTATCAAAATGCTTATCTCTTCACTTATGATCTATGTAATCTTGGGCAAGTTCTGCAATCTCTCTGGGCCTCAGTTTTCTCATGTGTAAAGTGTCCAACTTGCTACAAAAGGTATTCTGGTGATAAAACAGCATGTATGAAAAGCATTTCAAATAGTAACATGCTATACAAATGAAAGGTGGCATTCTGTTAAACTCTAGAAATTTTGTGTTTCAACCAATTGGCATATAAATAAGAAAAGCTTTTTTCAACATTATGTGAGGTATCCTCACAGGGATATACTAAATCTAGGAAGGTGATATTTCTAAAGTACTTAATAAACTGATTGGGGAAATAAAAATAAAATATAAATTCAGAAGAGCTGTTATTGCCTCAGGTTGACTCAGCAGATAGTGTTGGAACTGGAGTCAGAAAGAACTGAGTTTAAATCCTGCCTCAGATTTTTTGTTGATGTATGATCCTAGCAAGTCAATTAATTTCTGTCTTTCTAAATTTTCTCATTTTGAAAATGGAGTTAATAATAGCACCTGGTATTACCTCCTGGTATTATTGTGATGATAGAATGAGATTTTTGTAAAGCCCTTTGCACACTTTAAAAGCACTTTACCGGTTCTAGCTATCATCATGTTTTACATCATGTGAACTCCTTCTACTGAGGCAGATAACAATACATACCCCCCAACTTCATTCATAAATCCTCATTTCTCTATGCATCATAGATTTAATCATATCATTCTATAAATGCTATTCAATGAATACTAATATTTTCTCTTTACTTGTAGGATCAAATAAAAGCACCTGCATTGGGTTTTTAAAGCCTTCACATTTATCTAGCCAATCTATCTCTTCAAACATATTACAAATCAATTTCCTTGCTCTGTATTCCATGCTCACTTTATTATTGCTTCCACAAAACAATCTATCTTCAGTCTTTGCACTAGCTATCCTTTATACTTTGTGTACCCCATCCCTCATTTCTATTTCTTAAAAACTTTTTTTGTCTTCAAAATTCTTCTTAATCTCATTTCTACATCAATGGTATCCAATTCAAATAGAAATGGTTCCATCACACTCCATGTCTACGGTTATTGAATTTTGCTTTATTTTGTTAGCTATTCAGTCTTGAACTCAGGAGTGTTGCTGACTGCAATGTGGTCTAAGAACTCTTATTAATGCCTCTCTTCTTTATGAATCATTTCTTAATCCCCACCACCAATGCCCGTTTGCTACTACTCTGTCCTCTTCTAGTATTTACTTTGAATTTCTTTTTATACATTTTATATATGATTGTAAGAGAACAGACCTGCAGATCTTGACTTCCCCTTAAGGGTTTCTGCAAACTACCCCTCACCCTCTACCTCCTGTTTCAGCATCATGAACCAGCTTTAATGCCTAGATCCCCACAACCAACTGCAGTTCCTGGAATAGACTTGCCTGACACCATACCTCAAGCTCCATCTGACATAGGATTCTGCTGCAGCTTGGGGAGTCAAATGTACATCATGCAAATTCATACAAAATTAGAACTGTCTCTATATTATTTTGATATTCATGCTGTCTCCCTCAGTGGAATATAAAATACTTGAAGGCACAAATTGCTTCATTTTGCATTTCTAAGCTCGGAGCTGAGTAAGGAAATAGCAAATAATTAAAGACATTATACATGCTTGCGTTGAAGTACATAAAGGTTAAATGATTCGCCTAATATAATGCTAGTAAATATCATCCTGTATTTGAACCTAAGGCTTGCAAATGCAAAATCCACTACTACATAATGCTACCCTAATCTAGATGTCTATCTAATTAATAATCATGGCAGTATAATTATTAAAATGGCATAGATTAGAAGTTCTCTAAATATGGAGAAAACAACATCCTTTTGTCATTTATTGGTTTCTTTGTCTATTAAGAAATTATCTACAACTTCCTCAGTTACAATGGGGCTTCTGATTAGCCCATACTTTCCGATACTTAGAGATTGAGATATACAGCCAGTTCATTGTGGCTTTTCCACTTATTCCTATTACATGGAGTAATTTATGTCTTTTGCTAAACCCTGAGCTAATTAAAATTCATTAATAATGCTAATTTTGCACAAGAATTCAACAAGTATATGTATATATGTATACATATTTTAAAAAATACTTTTAGAAATATATTTAGAAGAATTGTACATCTTTGACCTATAATATAAATTGCTTGCTGTACAGAGGAGGGAAGAAGTGACAAGGAGGGAGAAAACTTTGGAACACAAGATTTTCAAAGGTGAATGTTGAAAATTTTGCATATATTTGGAAAAATAAAAAGCTATTATAATTAAAAAAATAAAAATACTTTCAGAATTGGTATGTTGACTCTCCATTAATTGCTAGATATACAAAGATAGAAAAGAAATACAGTTTAAGTCTCAAGAACCATTAGCTGAGAGCTAAGCTTGTATGCAAATAAGTTGAAATTGGAGAAAAGCAAAACAAGAAGTTAGAGAAAAAAAATTCTAGGGTTCTCTTTTAGTTGGGGAGAATCAGAGAAAACTTCATTGAGGAGGTAACATCCAACTTGTTCAGAAATCATAATATCATAGATCTCAAAGTGGAAGGGACCTCAAAAGCCTTAACTTTATCTTAGTATGGTACCTAGAACATACCTTTTTAAGAAATATTTGTTGATTTGATCTTTATTTTAAAAATGAAGAAATTGAACACCTGGGAGTTTGAATGATTTCTTTTTGGTCATACAGGAAGGAAGCATGAGATGTGGGAGTTGAATCCTGGAGGAATATTTAAGACTTACAAAGAACTTTATTCTCATGAAACCTAAGTTTTTCCATGTTGCAGATTGGGAAATTTAGTCTCTTAATATTTTTATAACTTGTTTTAATACTATATCCATAGTATTTGAGGCAATATTAGGATCAATGTCTCCTAACTGGAAATCCAATATTTATATCACACTGAGTCTCTTTTTTCAATAGGCTAAGATGTACCAGGAGTCTATTCTAGGTTTTGAAGGTAAAGATGATTAAATGCAATGAGGCGAGAGCAGACAGGGGGACTTTAAAAATATCTTATTATCTGATTTTATTGAACTGTGAAATATGAAAAGGGTAATAATGGTAAATAAGATTAGAAAAATTGTTATTGTTTGTCCTCCATTACTGAAGAGGATATTGGAAGATGATGCCATCATGTACAAGTGAATTTAGATTTTAAAATGAGGATTTTAAGGTGTGCAAAATGATCAGCCTTACTTTCTCTTCTGGAGCCATCTGAGTGCAGGAGCAAGATTTAGATGCAGATGACTAGAAATGATCCTCATATGCAATGCAATGGAAGATTTTGTTCTTTTTAAGCTAAGGTCTTTAATAGGTCTCAGTTGACTGAGGCAGTGCCAGATAGTGGAAGGCCTTTAATACTAAGACAAAATGTAAATTCCATTCCTCTAGGTCATACAGAATTTGGCCACTAAGAGAACTTTAGTAACTTTGCAGTGGAATGTTAAGGTCACAAAGCCAGTGTGTAGGGGTTTAGAAAAGGAGAGGAGAGAAAGTAGAGATGCCTATTACAGATGGTCTTTGCAAAAGTTTAGCTAGAAAGGACAGATAGAAAAGTTAAATAGGATGAGAGTTAGCAGGAGGGATTTTTTTTCAGCATAGGGAAGACATGGGCATGTTTGTAGGTGGTACAAAATGAGTCAGTAAAGGAGAGACTTAGCCTTGGTAAGGAATAAAACCACTTTATCATATAAAACAGGGATGAAGAAGTAGAAAATGGCAGAAGATACCTGAGATATAGGAAATGAGGAAAAATAGAGAAGAAGGAAGCTGTGAATGGCTTCAATTTTTTCTGTAAATATGAGTCATGGTACCCAGCTGAGAAAGTGGAGGGGAATCATGGAAGGTCTGAAAAAGGATGAAACTATTTGGAATAGCCACCATGGAGAATGGGATAGTTAATTGATAAGGAAATTTTAGTAGGATTGCCTATCAACAAGGAGGGCTCAGTTGAGTTTAAGTAATACACATTTGTAATAGATCCAGTCAAAATGGTTGAGTGACTTTCAGCAGCACATGAGTAGGTAAGAAAGTGATGAATAATGGGAAGAATAAAAGACAGGATTGGCTAGGCATAATTGATAATATAAGAAAACTAGAGTTTCAGGAAAGGTCAGTATAGAGTTGAATTAGTTCAACAAGGATTCAAGATGGGGAGAAAAGGAAGGAGTGACTAGTGAGATGATCTGAGAGAGAATAGAAGGGTCAAAGAATTGGAGGTCATGAGGAAGATGAAGAATAAGATTATTTAAATGAAGGCAGAGGAAAAGGATAAAAGCCAATTGATTGTGATTGAAGGGACAGCTAGGTGGCACAGTGGATAGAGCACCAACCCTGAAATCAGGAAGACCTGAGTTCAAATCTGGCCTCAGACACTTAACATTTCCTAACTGTGTGACCCTGGGCAAATCACTTAACCCCAATTTCCTTAGCAAAAAAAAAAACCAAAAACAAAAAAAGATTGTGGTTGGAGAAGGGGATTTCAAAATTATTGAATATGGAGTTGGTAGATTTGTGGGTACTGGAAAAATTGAGACTATGGCAATCTTGGTGTGTGGTTGAAGTTGGACAGATTTACTCATGGAAGGTGAGGAGATTGTGCAACTTAGTAGTTATGGTTTTAAAGAAGAATCAGTATGTATTTTGCTTTTTGCTGAGGCAATTGAGGTTAAGTGACTTGCCCAGGGTCATACAGCTAGGGAATGGTAAGTGTCTGAGACTAGATTTAAACTCAGGTCTTCCTGACTTCAGGGCTGGTGCTCAATCCACTGTGCCACCTAGTGGCCCCAATCAGTATGTATTTTGAAGTCCCGTGTAATGAGAACAGGATTTGGGAAGAAGAGAAAAATTATATGCCAAGTATTGAACTTATTGAAAGAGGAAGGATAGTGATGTAGGAGTTTATAGATAAAAACAACCAGGACTTTGTTATTGAGTAAAGAAGGAAAAGGGAGAACCTAGAAGGGACATTGAGGAACAGGAAGTATTCCACTCCCCAGCTATGACCCATGGGCTAAGGAGAATGAATTAAGGTCAGTTTTGGGAATGTGGCCAAGAGAATGATAGAACAGTTTTGTCTCTGGGCCATGAGGTAGAATTCTCCCATAGCATTTTGTTGAATTACCTTTCAAATTGTTTTCCTTTATTTTTTTTCTTGATGACATAAAAAATCAAACATATAGATCATACAGGCACACATATGTGTGTGTATGTGTGTGTCTACATACATATCTCTCTCTATATATATATATATGTAATTTCATTTAAATATATAAATAGAATTTCTGTATGATTATATAATGTGTCAATTGCCTAAAATAAAGCATGGTGCTCATTCAGAATCTCCTTTTAGACTGCACATCCCATGAGGTTAAGCAATACGTAAGTCAACAAGCATTTAGTAAGTATCTGCTACATGTGAGACACTCTATTACTTCACTTTGTGGTACTTCTCAGTTAAACTCTGAGCTATCCCAACAAGAATATTAAGGATCAGTTTCATAGAAGAGATCTTGGCATTGAATGATAGATTACATTTGTATTTGGGAGGACAGGGCATTCCAGTTTAAGGAAAAGCACTTATTCACATTAAGAGAAGAAATTAAAGTGGAAAAGAATGTGATGTGCATGTGGAGAATTTCCTGAACAAAGAATCATGGTGGAGAATAGAGTGAATATTTATTGATGAATATAGAGGGACCAAGTCATGGGAATTCTGCAATGTCAAGGAGAGATATTTAGGTTTTGTATTATATAACAATTGACTATAGTAGAAAATTAGAGGTTATTGACAATTTAAAAATAAGAGTGAAAGTTGTAAATGATGTTTCAGTGACATCTGTCATAAGCAATCATCATGGAGTAAGATGGAAGAGATTAGATTTTGAGAGGCCTACTCAGAGAAGATCTCAGTAATTTAATCATGAACTAATTAATTTCAATCTTAGTCTTAGATTTGTTATAGATTTTAGAAGTCATCTAAGATAGTGCTAAGAGATTTTTTTAGAAAAAAAAAGTACTTAATGACTGTGTATCAATATGAAGAAAAAGACCAGATTAAAGATTCGTATCTAGCTACATGTTTAACTAGGGAATAAACTGACACAAAACCAAGATATGTTTTAGTAAGTAAGAGATGTGGTGCTATTATATCTCTGAGGTTTTGAGTCATAGAAACCTAAGTATGTTTCAGGTGAGAGAATGTAAAATAATTTGACTACATCCACAATTGTATTTTCTCATATTGACTTGAGAATTAACCAGAGTGTCTAAATAACTTGTGCTGTCATGATTTAGTTCTCTGATTATAGGAGTAGGTGGGGGAGATTTTTCTTTTTACCAAACTTTGGGTAAAGACAGTTGAGTTTTTGTTTTGTATTTCAGCACTTAGTATAATGTTTTACACTTTATTGGTGTATTTTTTAAAATTGTTGATTAATTTATGTAGTTTAAAATTATAGTCATAGTAATTAGAATATGGATTGAGAAGCTTTAAATAAGAATTGTACTGGCTAGGAAAGCATGAATGGATAGAGATATATAAGTTTGGAGGGAATGGACAAATTACTAAATCCACAAATCCATTTGAGTAGTCATAATAAAGAGTGTCACAAATCTTGGTGCAGTTTCAAGTTTGAATAATTTAAAAAATTGACCCTTAGTAGGTTAGGACCCTGTATTATAATACAAAATAAACCCCATAAAGATTAAATACAAAATCGGTGACATCCCTAGTCCATACATAAAATGAACACATTATAACTAATATATGTATATATTTGTGTATTTGTAAATATGTGTATAATATTATATATATGTGCATATATGTGTAAATATATACACATAAAGTAGTTTCTTAAATAACTATCACCTTTAGGGTAATGAAATGATGAATGATGCCTATAAGAAGTATGGTATATAAGTAGCAATAATTCATGAAAAATATACTGATTGTTTGACTAAAAGTAAGAATATATATAATTGGGGAAAAATGAGATGAAAAATTACCTAAACTTTATTTAATGTGTGTGTCTTGTTATACAATTAAGTTTTGTAATTTTACTAGGGGAAAGTCTCAGTGCGGTAAATCACTCTACAAAATAGAGACTAACACCTAGTCTATCATTTATAATCTTAGAGTTTTATCTGGGACATTGAGAGCTTAAATGCATTTTCCAGCTTTATACAAGTTTCTCAAAAACCATGCCAAACTGCGTCCACTATGAACTATAGTAGTATCCTTGGGGTATTAAAGGGACAAGAAGGAAGTCTACAAGGCAGTGATTGGACTGATTAGCCTCATTGGGTAATTAATGGAAAGCTATGAACAAATATCTCAAAAGATAAAAGGAACAAAATATTTGCTATTTGCCCATTAAGGGGAACATTGGCATCTATGGGATATAGAGACTCATAGATTTTTAGAGTTCAAGATGACTTTGGAGTTAATTTATTCTTCTGATTTAAATATGAGGGAATTGAAGTCCAGAAAGATTAAGTGATTTTCCTAATGTTTTTCTCAAACAAACAAAAAAGACAAAACTCATTTTATTTTAATCACTAGAATTGCTATTTGAAAACTATCTTAAAAAATTGAAAAAAGTCAAAATTAGCTCAATTTGAAGATTTTGATAGTTCTCTCTTTGGAGAACCATTGATTCACTTGATGAGCCAATCAATAATCATTCATTTAGCATTGTGCTAGATACTGGAGAAATAAAGACAAAAATAAAGGAGTACCAGCCTTCAAGGGAATTTTTTTTTGTTTCAGGGGAAGATTTCATAAATCCTGTTTCTTTAGCTATAAAATCAAGGTTTGTTTGTTTGTTTTTAATTTAGCACATTAAGCACATATTGATTGATTTATTCATGTCACTTACATATTTTGCCACATTGCCATCAGAATCCAAATCTCATAATCTCAGAGTTGAAAGGGAACTGAGACACCATTTAGACCAATCTATACCAAAGAAAAACACAAAATCTGGGCACCTAGACTTTGTTTAGGTATATTCAACAAGAAGGGCACCAGTACCATTGAAAGAAAATCATTATACTTTTTGGATAGCTCTAGTATTTCAAAACTTATTATATCTCTCCTAAACTGGCCTTTATGCATCTTCCATCCATTGCTCCTTTTTCTATTCTCTGAGGTCAAGCAGAAAAAGGTAATCCCTCTTCTACCTGACAGCTCTTCATATACTTGAAGACAGCTATCATGCTTATGCTGTCATCCCTTCAATTTCCAAAGGAAAATTTGTGCTTAGGATTTTCAAGGATTCAAAAATATTTATTCATTGACATGTTGACTTTAAGAAAAATAACTCTTGATGCACTTAAAATTGAACTTTAGAAAAACTATCGACTACATTATCCTTCACATTTTTCAACAATGTTTCATTTTCCTGTTATAAAATTTCATCTTTTTATACAATATTGATATACTTACAAGTGGATTTGCATGTGCTATATTTCTTGGATTCTTTCCATAGATTGTGAAAGATGTATAAAAGGCCTTAAGTCACAGTAAAAATCTGATTTATTCACATGTTGCATAGCACATAGGAAAACATTCTAAAAAGAACAAATGATTAGTTTTTATTTAAAATGAATGATAAAATAAAGCATTTTAAAGTATTTACTATTTGCAAAGCCATTCACTACTTTCAAAGAACTAATTGGAAACCTTGTAATGCTTGGAAGATTTTAGCTACAAGTCAGATGGAAAGATCACAATGTCCACTCAGTGGCAAAGCAGATGGTAATCTTTTTTTTTCCACAATCAAGGCCCTAAAGTTCCCAAAATAGGTTTTATTTTATGTTTTTAAAGGATTTTTTTTATTTTCAAAATATGTTCAATAATTTTCAATATTCACCCTTGCAAAACCTTGTGTTCCAAATTTTTTCCTCTCACTCTCATTTGGAAAGAAATCCAATATGTCAAACATGTGCAATTCTTTTATACATAGGTAATTTTCTTTCATCTCATTTTAACTGATTAAAATTATATCATTTTCTGATGTTGAACTATTTGGAAATGCCAACAAGTTTAGTGACAAGAAATTTCTTTTCTAGTTCTTCAGTCACAGTGTCTATAGCACCCTCAGAAATAATAACTGTCAAGTTTCATCTCCACAGGGGTTGCATAGGGATTGTGAGCATTGGACTAGAAGAATTGTTATTCCCAAGATCTTTGGTTCAGATTTGGGATCTCTTTTCAGGGAAGATTTTGCTGGTTCTATTGGTGTTTTGACTTGCCTAGAACATGATCTCTCCTGTTATTCCCTTAGGAACCCTTTTTTGCAGGATATATTAGCTAGTCTGAATTGCCTACCCTATGAGTGGCATTTGTTAGTTGATGCAGATAGTTTCCTCTTTTGCCTTAGTTGCTACTTCCCTGAATGATAGCTATGAAAGTTGGACTAGATGCAAGACCAGTAAGGAGAGGAGGAGGGCAGGATAAGGAAAGGTTATGAGAAGAGTGTGCTTCTATTCCCACAGCTCTTATGCTTATCTTCCATTTGTTGTCACTTGGCCAGTAGCTGTGATGATGGGATAGAATATGAGATAACTCTCCACCTTGAAAGAGGCTTTCCCCCAATAGCTGTTTTAATAAGTGCAATGCTTTCTGATAAAATATTATGTTCTGAGTTTATTTACCTTCCCACCCAAAATACATTTTCCAGTCAATTCATAATTAGCACCAAATATTTCCCATACTTTCACAATGTATATCACTCCTTCCAACTATAATGTCATACCAAACTCAACACTAACTAAATTCAAACCAACACAATCTGCCAAAGCCATATATCCCCCACAGTCTAGCTTGAAAGTACTTTTTGGAGCCTTTTCTGATCCAAGCAGGTACATATAACCCTTACACACACACACACCAGAAGCCATATGTTACTTTAAAAGAAATTATCTTGTGACATTTATAGTTTCTCATAGAATTATGGAGCTACAGAATCTAAGGAATAAGGGATATCAGAATCTATTTAGATGACTTAATATTTGGCTGAAAATTATTTCTATTGCTTGCCCAAAAAGAAGTTGTCTCGCATCTTCTTTCAGACTCCCAATGAAGAAAACTTGATAACAGGCTCTTTATAAAGTTTTTATCCTCTAAAGTCCTTAGATATTTTTCACAGGAACTGTTGTTTTGTTGCACCTATCTTATTTTGGATTTGTGAAGCAGAATTTGGGGACAGTACTGTATAACTTTTTATTTATACTTACTGCATTCCATGGCTCTTACCTGTCTTGCAGATGTGGGGGCTGCTGTAGCATGTACAAAGAAATAGAAATAAAAAGTTGAAATAAGGAGATGATATCTATCTATCATCTATCTATATATCTCTTGCCAACAAAATACATTAGAAATTTTGTCAAATGATTTTTGAAAATTCAGTTATACTATGTGGATTATTTTTGCCATTAGTAATTTCATCAAAAAGGGAACCAATGTAGTTTGGCATGGGCTGTGCTGATAAAGACATTCTTTATCTTATTCTTAGTTCTCAGCTGTCCTTTCTAAATGCTTATAGATCATCTATTTCACTATGTTTTCTTGAATTTATATTTTTCCAGGAAAGATGTCAAAATTCCCAGTTTATATTTTTTCAAACTCTATCTACTTTTTTAAAACTAATCCTACTGCCCACTATGTTATCTAGGACATTTCCCTTCTCTAATGCCAAGATAGTCACTGGCAGTGAATCACATCTGCCAGTTTCTTTTCATATTTTCATAGTTTTGTGTATAGTAATCTGGGTTTGGTGCTTTGAACTTGTAGAACATAGCTAGATACTACATGATCAGCTGATTTCTTAAATTGTGTTTTCATTCTCAACACATTATTTCTGTTCTATCCTTCCGAATCCAAAATACATCCTACCTGGAAGAGAAACTTTTAAAAATGGAAACAAATTGTTTGGCTTTAACAATATCATTCTTTATCAAATGAAATAAAATAAATACAGCATTGTAAACATTAAAACCCTATTTTAAGAATTAGAATTATTATTATTATTATCATATGTGCCACTTTGACCCCCAGGTAATAGTCCTACCCATTCTTTCATCCTCTTATTATTCCATGCATCAAAGAGAAAAAGAGAGAGGACAATGACTATCTTGACCCCTGACTCCCTCACTACCTAAAGGCCAAATAAAAAAAATTGATTTCACCCTTCTCTTAGGGTTTATCTATACCCCTAGTGGAATTTGGAAGGTATCCAATCTCTCTACCATTGTCTCTAGCCCCCACATATCGACTTCCCTCACTTTTATGTGTCTCCTACACCTTACTTCCCTTTAGCAATTTATCAGATTAGCTTTTACAAAGATTTATCTATCTGAAAGGTAAAAACAAAGAAAAACATATAAATCTTATTGCTTTCCCAATAATGGGGATCTGGGTAAAGGGATATCTCCTCCACTATTTGGAGGTGGGAGGTTGACAGAATAGCTCACTTCCTATTTAACATAATCCCACCAAATTCCAAATCTATAGTTTCCCTTAAACTCATTATCTTAAAAAACTCTCTTTTGGGGACTTCCTGGATAGATGGAAACAATGTCCAGAAGAGAAAGAGTTCCAAAGGTCACCATGCCTATATCTTGGTACTTAACAGTGCTAAAAGACACAATTCTGATACATAGTTACTTAGAGAAACTGTGTGAGGCAGATAGTTTTAAAAATGTAACCTATTCCAGCTATGCCATAGAAAAAGGCTTGTCCCTAATCATGTGGAAGGGAAATATGGACTAACATCCCAGAAGTAGGAGATTTGAGTATATGCAAAAAGCCCTGTTACACACACAAACACACACATACACAAACACACACACACACACACACACTGCACCTATTAGCACATAATGGTTAACAGAAATTTCCACCTTCATTTCATTTGTTTTTCAGTATTTTTGTCACAATACAAAATCATTACAGTAATTCTATTGTCAGTTTCTTGCCCTCTGATTCCATCTTCTATATGTGTCTTCATAAAGGCTTAGTTTGTCTATGGAGTCTCTATGCATCTATAGAGGTCTATTTAGAAGATTCCCTTTTTCCCTCAGTCAGAATATTCTTTGAAAATTATAAATTTTTCCTAAAAGTTTCCAGAATTAGTTATTTTAAAAAGAACTTTCATAATTCTTTAAATATTGTCAAAGGAATTTAAGATGGTAAAAGAAGATCAGCCTTCATGCATGATCAGCCACTTATAACAAAAGGATGAAAGGAGAAAATGAGAACAATCAAGCCTATCTATTTCAGCCTTCCTGATTTCCTTTATTTTTCTTTGCTGTTATTGACTTCTAATGATAATGAAATGGACTTCAGGCATACAGCATATATGGGACTATCATTACTAATAACTATCACTTATTTCCTGTATCAAAACATACTGGATACAAAAAAGTTTTAATTATGACACTATTTTTATTTATGTTAAGAGTTGTGAAAAACACAAAATATAAGCGTTTTTAAAGTCCATTATAAATAGCATATTAAAAGGAAAAAAAAAAACACTTGTAAAAAACTGAAAATCTGCCATACTTTAGGATCAGGGAATTATATTTGAATCCACAAAATTTCCACTACTTTCTAGGCACATTGAATTAATTTCAGAAAAGAGAAATAAGGGATAATTAATTTAATTTTATTCTGATACTTTTTTATCATTCAAAGATTATACTTTTCTAGATTGTAAATTGTATTACGGTAATTTTTCTATCCTCTCTACAATGGTAGAAACCCAACCTCAGAATTGCTAATGTGCAATTATTCACTTTTGCAATTGTTAGTTTGCATGCATTTGAAATAATCCAATTTTAAAGGATTCTACAATGGCATTACTGAGGTCATTTTGGTGATATTTATTTTCTGTATCCTGAGTATTTCCATTTTTCACTGCAGGCAGGGAATTCAGACTGCAATTTCATATAGTATCCTTCATGCTCAGTAATTTCTTCTCACACAATGCTAATTTAGAAAAATACACATCCACTTCATTGTAAGATTAGTTCAGCCAGTAGCAAGTTGTATGGAATTTTATCTCAAGCATTAGAGCCAACTGAAATATCTAACCATGCAGATTCACTGTTGGATAATGATGTTAATTCTTTATATCTGGTTTCTAATCTTAGATATTTAGTTTGTACTTTGTTCTTTCTAGAGGTTTCTAAGTACATTTCATTTTCATTTTATTTGATTCTATTATATATTTTTAATCAAGTTTTTTAGGTTAATACTCAAGACAATATAGCAATAAAATACTAATTTAGAATAGTTATATTAAAAAAAACTTTTTTACCTTGATTAACTTGAAATCACCATGTTACTCTTTACTGATGGATAGCATTGTAAATAACTTTGAACAGATAGAAGTTATCTAACATGGGCACAATGAAGGGGAATAGAGGATTTATGACGGATGCCATTATATATTTTATGCTTTTTAGTTAATTAGGTAACTTTCTTAGACATCTTTAATATGGGTTTTATGGCACTGTTAATAGCTAACTCTTGGGAAAGCATTTTCAATAGAGTAGTTTATCTCATTTAGATAGAGGGCTTATCTTATTTGAAGCTTGCAACAAGCATATGAATAGGAAACGATATTCTGGTACACATTTTAACTTAAGGAAATAGACTAAAGAAATGAGTAATGACAAAAATAAATGTATAATAAATTCTTGTTGAATTGGAGTATGCTTCCATCATTCACAAAGTTAACAAGAATATGAAGTAGGGATTTCATCTCAGCTCTTACTGTATTCTAATTGAATACCATAGCCACTGACACAGCTAGATAGCTCAGTGGATAGAGGATGAGGCCTCTAGTCAGGAAGAATTGAGTTCAACTTTGACCTCAAATACTTTTTAGCTCTTGGGCAAATCAGTTATCCTCTGTTTGCTCTAGAAAAGGAAATGGCAAACACTCAAGTATCTTTGCCAAGAAAACCCCATGGGCAGTATGGTTCACAGTCATGAAAAATTGCACAATTTCTTCACAGCCAATACACCATGTTACACATAAAGGTTTTTCTTTTTCTTCCATCTATCCATGTCTTTATTGTGCAGGCCCTTCTGTTGCATTTTGATATGGAACATCTAGATAGATTTTGATTATGGGATGAGGTGTAAACTAGAATAATCAACAAACATTCAGACAGTAAATATTTATTAAGCACCTAGTACATGATAGGCACTGTGTTAAGAACTAAAGATACAAAGAAAAGCAAAAGAGAGCTTTTGCCCTCAAAAAGCTCACATCTAATGAGAGAGGCAAGGTGAAAACAACTGCATATAAGCCAGTTATGTAAGGGATAAGTTGCAGATAATTTAGAGAGTGAAGGCACTAGAATTAAAAAAAAAAAAAAAAAGATTAAGACAAACTCCCTCTGGAAGGTGACACCTTACTTGGTATTTGAAGAAAGTGAAAGAAGCCAGAAGGCATGAAGAAGATAATTCCATCAGGGACAGACAATAAATATGCTTGGGTTTGAGAGAGACAATATATTATTTGAAGTAGGGTAAAGACATCAGTGTAACCAAATCAAAGAGTATATGGAGAGATGTAAGGGGATTTACAAAATATGGGCTTATTGGAAAGGATTATGAAAGGCTTCAGATGCTAAACAGAATATTTTATATTTGATCCTATAAGTGATAGAAAACCACTGGAGATTATCCTTAGCAAAGTTACATGCTCATACCTGAGCTTAAAGAAAAGTGAGAAGAGGCTTACGTCAGGTATAGCAACCAGCAAGCTATTGCTACAATCTAGGCATGAGATGAGAGGGACTATACCAAGATGATAACAATATAAGAGAAATGAAGAAACCATATGAAAGAGATGTTATATAGATAAAATCAATAGATCTTGTCACCAGACTAGATAAAAATGTTAAAAGATACTGAGGAGTTGAAAATGACATCTTGATTGTGAGCCTTAGGGACTGAGAAGATAGTGGTACCCTCTATAGTAATAGGGAAGTTCTAAGGAGATGAATATTTTTGGGAGGGGGAGATATTGAGTTCAGTTTTAGAAGTGTTGGCTTTAAGGTGATGACTAGAAATCCACTTCAAGAAATTCAATAGAGGCAGCTAGATGGTGCAGTGGATAGAGCACCAGCCCTGAAGTCAGGAGAACCTGAGTTCAAATCTAGTCTTAGACACTTAACACTTTCTAGCTGTGTGACCCTGGGCAAGTCACTTAACCCCAATTGTCTCAGCAAAAACAAAACAACAACAAAAAAGAAAAGAAAAAAAAGAAGTTTAATAAAGAGTTAAAGACCATTGGCATTGAAATCATAAATAAATCTTTGGAAGGTAATAAATTCATCAAATGAAATATTTTAGAGGGAGAAGAGAACACAGCATAGAACTCTATGAAACATTCGCTGTTAGTGAGCATGATCTCAATAAAAATCAGCCAAAAAAAGCAAAGGAGACTGTTGAAGTCATAGAGTTAGGAGAATCAGTAGAAAATATCTACAACCTCTAGAGAACAGATTGTCAAGGAGAAAGGAGTGATCAGCAGTTTGTGTTTGCAGAGAGGTTAAGAAGGATGAATATGGCAATTGAGAGTCAGTAGATTACACTGGAAAGAGCTCTTGCTTAATGACTTCAATTTTTCCAGTAAATTATGAGGCAAGATTCTCAGCTGGGAAGATAGAGGGATAAAGGGAGCTATGACAGATTTCAGGAGACATGAAAAGGTTTGGACAATCTGCTATAATAAGTAAAACAATAAGTAAATTTTGGATGTGGTACAAAAAATATTGTCTTGCTTCAGTGAGGGCTCAGTTGGGGTTTTGTAATAAATTAGCAATAGACCCAGTTAGGATAGTTTTGTGTTTTTTTTCCTACCTTGACTTAGTAGAATGTGTATAGGAGTGTAGATAGGTGCTTATCCAAGTATAAAACTTATAAAGACAAAATCCATGATATGATAAGAAAGAAGGAATTTTAAGAGAAGAGGACAGTGAGCTGATATACCCAGAGATTAAAATGCAAAGAGAAGGAGAGTATGGGTAATGTAGACTTAATGGCCTAAATGAAAACCTCTACAAATGAACGTTTTAGAATGGATTAAGAGTACAATTTGGGAAAATCAAAGAAAGAGGTGATCAAATAAGAAAATTTCACAAGTTATGAATGTGCAAGAGATATATTTGTGGGTAATGGAAAGATCAAGAACATGATCACCTTTGTACACTTCTGAATTGGGGTAGAGAAATGTCATGGGAAATGAATAAATTGAGGAAAGGGAAGGTTAGCATGTTAAAAGGAGTCTCTCTCTGTAAAGATAGATAGATAGATAGATAGATAGATAGATAGATAGATAGATAGATAGATAGACATATATAAATAGACATGATAGGATTTTGAGATAGATGATAGATGGATTGATGGATAGATAGATAGGTAGGTAGGTAGGTAGGTAGGTAGGTAGGTAGATAGATAAAGATATACATTCTATTTAAAGCTCAAAGGCATCATAGAGGTCCTCTCATCTGATTACTTGATTTATAGAAGATGAACCTGACCTCCAGAGAGAAAATATAATTTGACTAACATCTAAAAGGTGCTAAGTAGCAGAGAAGGGAATGACAGCCATATCCTCTAGCTTCAAATATACATTCTTCACATTACTTTATGCCTTTATCCATAAACATGAACAAATCATCTCTGAGCTTGTTTCTTTATTAGGAATCTGATAGATATCTTTAAATACAATCATTACATGAATATAAAGACAGAAATTTGAGATTAGATTTCATGAAAGACACTAAATTAGCTTACAATAAATCATTAAACTCATTAAACCCTTCTTTTGCCATTATGTAGATATTTCCCTAGTCTCAGAATCATAGACCTATAAATCCTTCTAAGTTAGGAAATAGCTGACTATGGTAAATGAGATAAAAGTGACACATTTTTTGCCATAACAAATTTTATCCTAAGTAAAATGTGAAGTGTATTAAAAGACTTTAAAACCTTTTCAACGCACTTCTTAACCATTTTCTCTAAGCCTCCCTTTGCCACAAACTTCCCAGGGACTCAATTTGTAGTGCATTCTTATTCCTAACTATCAATACTGCTGTAGTGTTTCTGAATTATAATTTAAGTATTATGGCTTTTCCAATAAGGATTTGGAGAGGGTGCAAGTGAAAAAATGCAAATCTGCATTAAAATGGGTTTGGCATGAGTGGGAGAGAGGTGCAGTAAAGATGGAAAAAAAGACCAAAACCTTCTTGATGGGGAAGAAGCAAGACAATGTCAAAGCAGTATTCTTTTCCCTTGGGAACTGTTAGGCTATGAAGATATGATGGTCTGCTTATTTACAGTGGTCCCAGGTGCACGAACAATTTCTGAGCCTAGTGCAAATTGACTAGTGCCTATCTTGAAGGGCCTTCTATATGCTCTGGGTCCCATATTTCTGGAAAATACAGTAATTCAAAATTACAAGTTCAAAAGACCTTTGCCCCTTGAAAAGGTACTGGAAAAATTTTCTTTGTTAAGGATTACAAGTGAAAATTCTCCAATACCTTTCCTCATACTCTACCACCCAGTCAAATTAGTCTTTTTATTGATCACGAATTAAATATCTCATGAGTCTGTAGTTTGTACTTGATGTCCCCCATGTGTAGTTCACTTTTGTCTAACCTCTATCAGAATATTTTTATCAGATTTTCAGATGATGTAAAGCTGTAGGAGTTAGCTCACACATTGAAAAAAAATCAAACAATGCTCACAAGAGCCACCTACTAAGTGAAACTTTTTTATGAACCCCTATTACTCCGGCTGCTAATGCCACCTACTCAGAACTTCATAATTTTATCTATATTTTGCATATACTCATAAATGATTTTATAATATTGTCTCACTCAAAACAATCCTGGAAGAAAAGGATTTTTCATTTTGACTTTTGTATTGCCAACTCTTAGTCAATTTTTTCCCCATAAAAGTTTGTTAATTGACTGTACACTTAATTTTTTTTGCCTTTGTATAGTTGTTTCTTTTTTTCTAGTAAATTTATTTATTTTTAATACACATTGCTTTTTGATTCATGTTGGGAGAGAAAAATCAGAGCAAAAGGGAAAAACTATGGAAGAGATAAAAAAAACCACACAAAAAAAGAAGTGAACATAGCATATCATGATTTATATTCAGTTTTCTGAGTTCTTTTTCTGAATGCAGATGGCATTTTCTGTCCAGTCTATTGGGATTGCTTTGGATCACTGAACCACTGAGAAGAACCCAGTCTTTCATATTTGATCATCACACATCCTTACTGTTTTTGTGTATAATGCATTCCTGATTTTGCTTGTTTTGCTCAACATCATTTTGTGTAAATCTTTCCAGGCATTGTACACTTGATTTTTTGAATCCAAGTATAACACTTTTTATTATATTTTGATCATAAATTGCATCTGGGTAATAATATTCAATGAAACTAGAACGATATTGGGGCCAGGCTGTGAAAGCTTTAAGAGTTAAACAGAAGACATAATATTATATATTCCAAAGGCAAAATAGAGATGGTTGAATAGAGGAGGCACATAATCAGAGCCACGTTTAAGTAACATTACTTTGGTTGCAGTGTTTAGGATGTACTGCAGTTGTAAGGGACTTAAGGCAATGAAAACTAGAAAGCTATTAAAATAATCTAATTTAGACTGACTGCTTTGTGAATGACAGGGCTACCTGTGAAATAATCTAATTCTGAGTTGGATTAACAATTATCTATTTTAAATGACATCCAATTTTTATCATTGTTGACTTTTAGCCTTGGAGCCACTGTGCAGTTCTCTTGTGATGAAGACTATGTTCTACAGGGTTCAAAAACTATCACCTGTCAAAGGATAGCAGAAGTCTTTGCTGCTTGGAGTGACCACAGGCCCGTATGTAAAGGTAAACCCAAGGTTTTCCAATATGGTACTTTTTATAGTAATATGATTATCTCTGCCTCTTTCTGTTGAATATATATATATATATATATATTGCAATTTCGCACTTCTGGTTGTACTTTATTGTAACCTTTGCTGTAGAATAATTCTTCATGTAGTTTTGCTTTTTGTTATTATAAAAAGATTACAAAATTTCAGATTTTTTTTAGATTGTGTTTTTTTGCCAAAATTTAGGACAAATTTGGTTCTAGGATTGATATTTGTTTGCCAAAATGTCCAATATTTGTAAAAGAAGGATCATACAAAGTTTAATTAAATGAATAGCAGTCAGTGATTGTAGTAATATTGCATTCCTCTAATAATTATGAATATGCATAATTGATTCATTAACACAGTATAATCCAATATTCCACTTATGGCAATAGAATGGTTTTTTTTTAACTGTGTAAATATTCTTCTGAGTTGGCTATATGAAATGCCTTTACATTTGCATAATTCTATGTCTATAAAGCCTATAAAGAGTGGCCTGAGGTACCATGTGTATATTTGTGTTTATTTAATTCAAATTCGTGATTTCATTCATGTGGATAAATTCCTAGATGGAAATTAGGTTGAATGATGTAAAAGAGCAATTTTTCTCTTAGTTACAACTTAAGGCATTTTCCTAGATTATGGACAGTTTTAAGGTATTTATCTGTGGCCAAATAATTAAAATATGTCAGGGCCTAGCCCTCTGTTCACTGTGTTGCATTATCTTCCTCTCTTTCCTTCTCTCATTCAAGTTTGACACTTGTACATATAACAGCTTTGACCATAGGCAAGTTCCTTAACTTCTATGTGATTCTGGTAAATCTCTAAGGTTATAAAAACAAATTGAAAATTTTTAAAAATTAATCTTTACAATTTCTTGAACAGGTTAATAGAGGCAACATAGCTGAAACAGTCATTTTAACTTTACAATAAACTCCACTCAGGAGTTTGAGGAGGGAATCAATTGTATGTCTGTTTCATAAGGGTTTTTTGATGGAAAAAAAAAATTTCTTTTTTTTGTTGTTAAAGCTTTTTATTTGCAAAACATATGCATAGGTAATTTTTCAACACTGACCCTTGCAAAGCTTTCTGTTACAAATTTTCCCTCCTATCCCCCACCCTATCCCCTAGATGGCAGGAAGTCTAATACATATTAATTATGTTAAAATATTTGACAGATCAAATATGTGTATTCATATTTATACAGTTATCTTGCTGTACCAGAAAGGGGAAAAAAAAACTGAGGAGGAAAACATAATGCAAACAAACATCAATAGAGAGTTTGAAAATGTTATGTTGTGGTCCTTCTTCACTGGTCTTAGAGGTACACTATCCTATGTTCCTCCAATTTGCTTATAATATCACTCTTTATATCTAAATCATGAACCATTTAGATCTTATTTTGGTATGTGGTGTTAGATGTGGGTCAAGCCCTAATTTCTTCCATACTAATTTCCATTTCCCAGCAGTTTTTATCAGTGTGTTCTTATCCCAAAAGCTGGGGTCGTTAGGTTTATCAAACACTAGACTGCTATACTTATTGCCTAGTTTGTGCTGTGATCCTATTCTATTCCACTGATCGACTGCTCTATTTCTTAGCCAGTACCAAATGGTTTTGATGACTGCTGCTTTATAATATAGTTTTAGATCTGGCACAGCAAGGCCACCATCATCAGCCTTTTTTTTTTCATTAATTCCCTCGAAATTCTTGACCTTTTGTTCTTCCAAATGTACTTTGCTACTATTTTTTTCTAGATCTGTAAGATGATTTCTTGGGAGTTTGATTTGTATGGCACTAAATAAGTAAATTAATTTGGATAGTACTGTCATTTTTATTATATTTGCTCGGCCTACCCATGAACACTTGATGGGAAAAAATACTTTCCTTTCAAGATGGAAGCACAAAGATTGTGTCAATTGTTCTACACTTTAGAGAGATTATTAATATAATTGCTGTTTGTTCAATGAATGGTTGAACAATCAAGAAATAATAATTTAAAGAGTACACAAAAGACTTTGTAAATAGTAAACTGCAAATTTAAAGACAAATTAATGATCCTTCAGAAATTTATATAGCTAAACTTAAACAAATACAGGTAGTGATTTCTTTTGAAGGAGTTTATGCTTTTAGGACGTTATTTCTCCCTAATTTATTCTGTGCCATAATTTACCACAATCTGCTCCAAATCTCCTCTTCTATTCTCAAATTTTCACATTATGCTTCTTCTCTCTCCCAGGAAAATATATTCTTTGTTTTATAAGTTTGCAACAGTGACTATCCAGTACCCCTCAGCTGGAAGGCTACATATTTCACTCTTTACCTACGTTCTCCAGTATCTTAAGGAGTTTTGAGGGATGGTTCAAATATTAACTATGTTACCCCAAGTTTAGGAGATAATGTAATTGAACTGTATCCCATTTCCATTTAGTCACTTAACAGTCAGATTAGATTGTCTGAAGGAATATTTACTGGAGAGGCTCTTAAGACAACATATAAAAACTCTCCAACACTTAGGGGGCATAAATTCCCTTATACCAGGAAAGGGAGAAAATTGTGTTCATAATTGACCTAAGTCCCTATTTAGAGAGCATAGACTGACTCACCAAGTATGGAGTCCAAAGAATTACTGGGATGGCAGGCTGACCCCCTGCTTTTTCAGGACTTCCTTCTCCATTAGCAAAAACATCAAGTCTGGAATTCTGTCTCTAATGTTGCCATGGCTTGGGGCTCTGGAAATTCTGTGCTTATCTAAAGAGGACAAAAGAAATTGAACAAAACTTCAATCCCATTTCTTAGACCTGTGAGTCCTAAAAAGCAGTGTGCAGGGAACAAAAGAAGTTGCTCTTTCCCCAGTCCAGCTTAATGCATGATTCTTGTGCTATAGACACTTTTATAAAATTATTAATTTTTAATTAAAATTATTTATAAAATGTATCAACAGAATATCCAATACATGCAAGCAATGTTAAAGATGCAGTCAATTCCAGTTATATGACCAATAAGAAAAGACTATTCCTATCCATGTAGTGAGGGAAATCAACAAATCTTCTCCTAGAAGTAGATTTATGCCATTTTATGACATCATCTCTGATAATCTGAACATGGACCAGGTCCCATCATACTTTACTAAGATAATAGAAGAGATTCACCAAGAGCCACCCTTTATCTTCTTTTACATCTCAAGATTCCTTAATGTCATCCCTCATTCTTTCCTGTTTTAATCTATTCTCTGATTAAGAGGTAGTCCTTCTTTTGGCCAAGTCCAACCCCTTCTCTGCAAGCACTTAATCCCATCCTTTTTTATCTCTTCTAAAAAGATGCCTACATAATCATCCCCTCTCATATTTAACATCTTTATACTTATGGTCTCCTTCCCTCCTACCTTATAACATGGCCAGATTTCTTTCTTTTCTTTCTTTCTTTGTTTTTGGGTTGCTGTTTATTAAAACTTTTTATTTGCAAAACATATGTATGGGTAATTCTTCAACATTAACCCTTACAAAGCTTTCTGTTACAAAATTTTTCCCCCCTACTCCCCACCCCTCCCCTAGATGGCAGGATATCCACTACATGTTAATTATGTTAAAATACTCGACAAATTGAATATATGTATACATATTTCCACATTTATCATTTTTGTGTAAGAAAAATCGTATCTACAAGAAAGAAAAACAGAGAAAGGAAACACAATGCAAGCAAACATTGAGAGCATGAAAATGTTATGTTAAGGTCCACATTTCACATCCCTCTCTCTGGGTGTATATGGCTTTCTTCACTGAACAATTGGAACAAATTGGAATTTGAAATATTTCATTGTTGAAGAGAGCCATGTCCATCAGAATTGATCATCATATACCATTGTTGTTGCCGTGTATAATGATCTCCTGGTTCTGCTCATTTCACTCAGCATCAGTTCATGCAAGTCTCTCCAGACATCTCTGAAATCATTCTGCTGGTCATTTTTTACAGAACAATAATATTCCATAATATTCATATACCATAATTTATTCAGCCATTCTCCAATTGATGGGTTTCCAGTTTCTAGCCACTACAAAAAGGGCTGCCACAAACATTCTTGCACACGTGGGGCCCTTTCCTTCCTTTATGATTTCTTTGGGATATAAGCCCAATAGAAACACTGCTGGTCAAAGGGTATACACAGTTTGATAACTTTTTGAGTATAGGTGCAAATTGCTCTCCAGAATGGCTGGATCCGTTCACAGTTCTACCAACGATGCATCAGTGCCCCAGCCTTCCCACACTCCCTCCAAGATTCGTCATTATCTTTTCCTGTCATTTTAGCCAATTTGACAGGTGGGTAGTGGTACCTCAGAGTTGTCTTAATTTGCATTTCTCTGATCAGTAGTGATTTGGACCACCTTTTCATATAACTAGAAATAGTTTTAATTTCATCCTCTGAAAATTGTCTGTTCATATCCTTTGACCATTTATCAATTGGAGAATGGCTTGAATTCTTGTAAATATGAGAAAGTTCTCTATATATTTTAGAGATGAGACCTTTATCAGAACCCTTAAATGTAAAGATGATTTCCCAATTTATTGCTTCCCTCCTAATCTTGACTGCATTGATTGTGTTTGTACAAAAACTTTTTAACTTAATATAGTCAAAATTATCTATCTACTGTTCAATTAAGAATTCCAGTTCTTCTTTGGACATAAATTTATTCCATCTCCACAGGACTGAGTGGTAATCTATACTACGTTTCTCTAATTTACTTATAATATCACTCTTTATATCTAGATCATGAACCCATTTAGATTTTATCTTGGTATGTGGTGTTAGATGTATGGCCAGCTTTCTTAAGAAGAAACTTTCTTCTGACTCTACCATCTCATCATTCTATTATCCTTTTTTCTCCATTCTACATCCTCCAAGAAAACAAAATTATGCTTACTTGTTCTACTCCCTCTCCTGCCATTTATTCATCAACCTTTTTTGATCTATTTTCCAAACTCAACATTCAATTAATATTGTTATCTATAAAGCCAAAAGTGTTCTCATAGATGATCTTTGCTTAACAACTAATTTTTTTAACCTCCACAGTGTATAATGCTATTAAGTGCCTCTCAGCGTGGGTATCCACTTCCCTCTGAGTTTAGAAGACATATTCCTTTCCCTACATTTATTTCTTTTCCTCAGTTTCCTTTTCTGGATAACCATTTATATCCCATCTCCAAACTATTAGATGGCCCATAGTCTCTGTCATAATCCATTTTTTGATCTCTCTCTCTCTCTCTCTCTCTCTCTCTCTCTCTCTCTCTTGATATATATATATATATATATATATATATATATTCTTTCTTGGTGATCATACCAGCTCCCATTATAGATCCCCTTTACTTTTATATAATATCTGCCTCTCTTCTGTTCTCAATTTTTTTTTTTGCCAGTGGCACTTTGGGCATTTTATATCCCCTAAACCAAATAAATTACAATTTTTCTTCTTTCATTCCTTTTTTAAAAATTTTCAGCAAGTCCTAACAGTTGTTCCTTTAAAATGACTCTCTCATTAGCCTTTTATTTCCATTCTTATGTCCAGCCTTAAACTAAACTCTCAACATTTCATATCTACATTATGGAAATTGTCTCATGACTTGCAAGTCACTTCAATTTTTCTGCTTCAATCATTGTACCCTTCAATTTTTTTTCTAACTTGATCATTTCTTATATCACACTCATGTTGTTTGTTCAACCAACTGCAGTGCTTTCTCTCTTATACAACCTATATGTTATGTTTAGTGCCCAGTTTTATGTTCCATGGTCTCTACAGAATCATCCCTCATTATTCTTCTATTTTCCTTCAGTACGCTCCATTTGTATCATGAAATTTTGCTTTTAATGCTCAGGGATACCCACAAGCAGTAACAAAATGGATATCAGAAAGAAAGGAAGAGTGGGGGGGGGGG
>JAJPUD010007491.1:84507-106684 GCA_023553655.1 Myrmecobius fasciatus | reverse complement strand
ACTGATTCTTGAAGTCTTATTGAGTCATTTACTTCTATTTGTTCAATTTTAATTTTTAAAGTATTGTTTCCTTCAGTTATCTTTTTTAGCTCCTTTTGTAGCTGGCCAATTGAATTTCTTGATTCAATGCATTCTTTTTCCATTTTGCCAGTTTTATTTTTCAGTGAATTGTTGTCTTTTTCCAATTCACCAATTTTGTTTTTCAGTGAATTGTTGTCTTTTTCCAATTCACCAATTTTCTTTTTCAGTTCAGCATTTTTATTTTCCAGTGAATTGGTGATTTTTTCCAATTCACCAATTTTGTTTTTCAGTGAACTGTTTTCTTTTCCCAATTCACCAGTCCTATTTTCCAATTTTTGATATTTCTGTTGCACTGATCTCAATTTATTTTCCCATTCTTCTTCTAGCTCTCTTTTGAGATTCTTAATGCAATATTCCAGGTAAGCCTTCTGAAAGGGAGACCAACTTAAATCTACCTTTGTGGCTTCATCTGGGATTGTTTTCATAATGTCAGGATCTGGGGACTGTTCTATTTTTTCTCTGTAAAAGCTTTCTATGGTGAGAGCTCTCTTCTGCTTCTTGCTCATAATTTAAAGTTGGGATATTGGTCACCAGCAGAAAATACTGCAACAGTTTGTATTTGCCCTGGGGCAGTTTGCCGAGTTGACTTCCGGTCTGAGGCTGGTCGGGCTAGATTTGCACTAGGACCACATTTTCAGCTGCTCTCGATCCACCCTTTACCAAAGGCAGATCTGCCAAAGCACCTGCCCACAAGCAGAGCAAAGTGGCCCAGGCGTCTCCCAGGGGCTTCCTGGGTGCCTAAAATCTGCCCCTCTATCGCAGCCCTGACTTCGGCCCCGGCTGGAGTCTGATTGCGACCAGCGGCCAATTTCCCCTGAGTCTAACCTTCTCCGGAGTTCTTTCAAGGTAGATTTTTGATAGAAGTGCAAATGTTTGGGAGAGCCCTCACTCTAAAACCAGTTCGAAGGCTCACTTTGTCTGGGTCTGAGGGAAGGTCTCAGGAGTTCACAGAGAATGCTGTCTGCAGTTCGCCATCTTGGCTCGGCCCCCATGATCTTGTTTTTAAGAAATGTGTTGATAACTATATTTTAATATAATTGATTTTCTTTACAAGCCTATGTACTTTATATATAAAAAAACCAAAATATTGGTCTGAGTCTATAGACTTCATTAGACTCCCAAAAAGGTCCCTGACTCACAAAAAATTTTAAACTCCTTATTTATCCAATTATTTAAATTATTAAAATTCTGATTTATGTCTTGTTCATTTCTTTATTTTCTATTTATTTGTTTGTAGTACCCATTCAGGGCTATCCCCTCAAATATGCAGTTGGCAAATGCCAGAGACATTTATCCTAGGTTCAGGATAGTTTTCTAAATCCATAACTTATGAGTTCCCATAGAGGTGTTTACTCTCGGGAAACAAAATTAACTCAAAATAAAAACATTTACTGGAGTGACATAGTAAAAACCGTAGCTACATAGGATCCTTTCCCTCCTTTAATTGGGTTGTAGTTTTCCACAAATATACATAATGTAAGTGGCAAGAATGTAGTCAGAGTTCACAAGGAGAGAAGTGCATTAGTAGAGAACATAGATGGCCACTCACATATCAGGAACTGAGAGGCCCAATGTTTTTTTTTTTTTTTTTTTTTTTTTTTTGTGGTGTTCTCACATATATCTATTGAATATCTTTGCTAGCTTCTTTAGGTCTACTCTATTGAACCCAGAATGTCCTACTGGACAAGTTGCTTTGCCATTGCCAATGATGGGGGGGAAGAGAGAAAATTCCTTTGCCTTCTACACTGTACACTGAAAGAGTTACAAAGGAAAAAGAAAAAAACTCTCAAGAGATTTTTTTGCAGATGAGGAAACTGAGGCCATTGGGGAGCTACAATGAAATCCTGCCCTTGGGGCCTGCCAGAAGAAAGACAGTGTTTCCTTAGCAGTCCAGCAGCAGGGCCCCCATACCTGGAACTAACCATCAACAAGGTTCCTCCTCCAGGACATGCTAGTAGAGACTCAGTTTCTTTTGTTTGTTATTTAGACAGTATTTTATTTTGTTCAATTATGTATAAAGATAGTTTTCAAATTCATTTTTATAAGATTTTGAGTTCCAAAATTTTTTCCCTCCTTCTCTTCCCTTCCCCCCTCTCCAAAGAAGCAAGCAATGTAAGATAAGTTATACATATGCAATCATGGAAACTTACTTCCACATTAATCATGTTGTGAAAGAAGACTCAGAACAAAAGGAAAAAGCCACCAAAAAACCCCAACAACCCCAAACCAGGAAAGTGAAAATAGTTTGCTTCCATCTGTATGTGGATGGCATTTTCAAGCATGAGTGTTTTGTAATTTTCTTGGATTATTGCATTTATTGCTGAGAAGAGCTGTCTGTCATAGTTGAGCATTGTACAATATTGCTGTTACCAGACACAATGTCCTCTTGAGTCTGCTTATTTCATTCAGCATCCATTCATGTAAATCTTTCTTTTTTCTCAAGTCCACCTGCTCATCATTTCTTATAGCATGATAGTATTCTATTACATTCATATACCACAACTTGTTCAGACATTCCCCAACTGACTGGAGAATCAATGCCCCGCGCATCCTCTTAATTTCCAATTCTTGCCATCAAAAAAAAAAAAAAACAAAAAACAAAAAACCAAACCCAAACCCAAACCCAAAACCAAAAGCAAAACCAAAAACAAAAACAAACAAAAACCCAACAACAACAACAACAACAAAAAAAAAAAACATGCTATAAAGATTTTTGTATATGTGGGTCCTTTTCCATTTTTTATAACCTCTGGGATATAGACTTAGTAGTGGTATTGCTGGATCAAAGAGTATGCAATTTTATAGCCCTTTGGTCATAGTTCCGAAATGTTCTCCACGATGGTTGGATTAATCCATAACTCCACCAACAATGCATTAGTGTTCCAATTTCCTCACATTTTCTCCAATGTTTATCATTTTTTCTGTCAGATTTTTTAACCAATCTGACAGGCATGAGGTGGCTCCTCAGAGTTGTTTTGATTTATATTTCTCTAATCAATAGTGACTTAGAGCATTTTTATATGGCTATAGATAGCTTTGATTTCTTTGTTGAAAACTTCGTGATTAGGTGATTAGCCTTTGGTCATTTATCAGTTGGGAAGTGATGGGTAATTCTTATAAATTTGATTCATTTCTTTATATATTTGAGAAATGAGGCCTTTATCAAAAACATTGATTGTAAAAATTGTTTCCCATCTTTCTGCTTTCTTTTGAATTTTGATTGTATTGGTTTTGTTTATGTGAAACATTTTTAATTTAATGAGAGGCTCTGTTTCCATAGTAACCCAGAAGCCCCACTCCTGGACAGACCAGCAATAAGATCCCTCCTCTAGTCAGCCACCAAAAAGACTCTGTTGCCATAACAACCCAGTAGCACAACCCCATCCTTGGCACAAGCCCCACACCCAAGGGAGGCCAACAGGGAGACTCCACTTCCAGTACAAATCAAAAGGGAAGTCTACCATCCAAGTGAAAGCAAGCAGTAAGATCCTGAGCTCTAGCACCAAAAGTTTGAGATCATACATGACCAGATCCTAATTCTCACATAAAAACACCAAGTCACAAAAAAATCAGAAAAAAAAAAGAACAAAATTAACAGCAACAAAAGAACTTGATTATAGAAGGTAGTACTGTGTTGTTAGGGGACATTAAGGCATAGACTTAGAAATAGACAATAGTATCAAAATGGCTACATGTAAAGCCTCAAAGAAAAATTTAATTTGATCTTAGGCCCAAAAAGAAATCCTAGAAAAGCTTTAAAAAGCTAATTATAGAAGTAGGGAAAAAAATAGAAAAAAAAATGAGAGTAATACAAGAGAATTGTGGAAAAAAGTCAATAGCATTGAAAAAGATACAAAGGAAAATAATTCCCTAAAAAACAGAATTAGCCAAATAGAAAAAAAAATACAAAATGCTCACTGAAGAAAATAATTCCTTAAAAATTAGAATTGAACAAGTGGAAACTAATGACTCTATGAGACATCAATGATATGAAACATCTATGATAAAACAAAATCAAAAAAGTAAAAAAAAAAAAGAAGAAGAAAATGTGAAATTTCTCTTTGCTAAACTTAAGTGTTCAAGAATAGGTAGTTTGCTTTAAGGATTGCTTTAGCTGCATGCCATAAATTTTAGTATGCTACTTTGTGAATGGGACTGATTGAATGAAGTTTTCTCAGTTTGAGACTAAGTTACATGATCCCTATTCCCAGAGCCAGAAGATCAGGTCTTGGACATTGGGTTGCAGGGAGTCACATGGTCTTTAAAGGTCAGACCCTCAGGAAATTACAGGAAGCGATGTGACCCACAGAGAGCAGACAACATTGGTGACCATTGGTCTAAGATGGTTATGTCCTTTTAGTCTATCCAATGAAAAGCTTTGAGTCTTTTGCTACTTAAATCCCAACAAACCAGAAGCTGGTCAGGTTCCACCAACACCTGGTGGGAGCTGGGATGGCTCCCAGGTGTGTGTCTGGGCCTTTTCCTGCAGGGACTAAATAAATGCTTTATTTTTGTACCTGAAGATGTCTCTGATTAGTTAATTTGGGGAAAGAGGTCTTGTACTTGTCCCACATATTCCTAAGGTCAAAGGTAAGATTTTTTTTTTTTTGCCTAAGGCAATTGAGATCAAGTGATTTGCCTAGGTCACACAGCTAGGAAGTGTTTTGTGTCTGAGATCACATTTGAACTCAGGTACTCTTGACTTCAGGATTGGTACTCTATCTACTGCACCATCTAGCTGCCCCAAAAGGTAAGATTCTTAATGTGGGATTTTAAGATCTGTGTTATTTATGAGTCCCATGTGAACCTCTTAAGAGGTCAAAAGAAATCTAATTTTCCTTACATTTAGTTCAAATTGAAGGTCCTTGTAAACCCCAGATACTTTGTAAATCATCAGTACTCTATATATTCTGACATCTTTCCTGCAACTGTCCCTACTCCTCACCTAAAAGAGTCATACCTGTATCAGAGATGATGTCTTTTTCTCTGTGTCAGTTGATCTCTTCCTGAAACTCTGCCTTGGAACTGAGTTTGATTAGCTAGTGAAATGAGTACAAACCTCTGGAAAGACTTATTTGAACCCAGGATATCATCCTGACCTTAGTAACTCTTCAGGAAGGTTAGAAATGGCTACAAGGTACTTTGGATCCCCCAGGTCCTGGATCTATCCCAAAACTTGTTTTGAGTCCTCTAACCCAGGTCCTGTTTTAAATCCACCCAAGCTTGTGTTTTGACTTTGCCTACATTTTATTGAATGTTTACATTTATTAATATCCATCTCAATCTATCATGCATTCAAGTTGCTCTCTCAGCAAAATTGGTTAACTCCATATGTGTGATTTGTGTGTGTATCTTCATATAAATCCTAAGTAAACCTTCCAGAGTCTGGACAAAAGGGAGACACATTTCCTTTCTGGCTCATTCTCTTTTTACCAAACCTAATACATTTCTTTCTAAAACTCTTTCAGATTTTGAGGTTTGTTCTCTTGAACAATGATATGGTGTCAGAAGTGGGATACCCTGCTTATCATCTGAGGGTAAACCTGAAGGCTTTTTGAGACCATGGAAGCTAAGTAAGTCTTTGTGATTTTAGGACTACATGGGTGGAACCCAACCAATGTTGAGAAACCCTCTTGAGTTTCCTCAAGCCAGGTCAGATACAATCCAGGCCTGACTCTGGGTGTCCAGAAAATGAAAGGGTTATGCTTGTCCTTTGCCCAAGAAAAGACTGATGGGGTAAGAATTAGTTTTAGGGCCACCTTAATCCCCAATTGGCCAAATGACTAATTCCTGATTTGATTACTCAAAGGCTTAACAAGAAGCTACTAAAAGCTAAAATTTTGGTTAGAATTAGGCTGGAAGTCCTTTGGTAGAACTTTTATTTCCCTTTCTTTTTCCATCTTTCTCCTCAAATATCCTAAGATACCTGATTTGTAATCTTTCATTAGCCTCCTAGATATCTTGATAAATATTGGTATTAGATGCACACTCATTTACTTAGGGTAACCTTAGATTAGTGAGGGAAATTTTATTTGGTAGGCAGTAAGGTGACCTTAATAGGGGTTCCAAATCAGAAATGCTCAAGCATGAAAAAGGTCTTATTTACCTTGGAGAACTTTGAAGGACAATGTTGAGTTTGGGAAGGGGGGAACCCCTAAAGTCCCAGACTGGTGTTGCCAGGTGTCTCAAAAGAATTTGTAGGCTTGAAGCCATCTCCTAGTCAGGGGACAAAGTTTATTGAAAGCTAGGTGAGGAGATACACTTATTCCGCTTTCAATCATAGATATGTTAATTCTATAGCCCAAAGATAAGATTAGAAAGTAATCTGTAAATGAATTAAGGGTGGATTCCGAAATTTGATTATCACTGACCAGATCATCTATCAGCAATGAACTGTGAAGTAGTCTATTCACAATCAGTTAAGACTAGGGGAAGGTTTCCTGAGTTCCGAAGCTATCTGGTTAAGGAGTGGTCAGAATCAGATAGTTTAGGTGTGCTCTGTTCCCTTTGGCAGACTCCAAAGCCAGAAGACCCAGGACCACTGACCCATTGTTAGAACAGAAGCCCCAAGGTAGGGGACCCCAAAATCACATTACATCAGGAACACCTTGTCATAAATCTGTGAGGCAGCACCCAAAAGGGAGCTTAGATGTATAAAGAAGACTAATAAAGTTTTGTACCCAAACCAGCCTATCCAGCTATCTGAGATATTCACTGTCATTGACTTTTTGATTTTGAGTGGGAGATAAGGAGGAAAACTGAAAGATTCTTTTCTTTTTCTCTGCCTTCACAACTCTGCCCAAGTTGGAGATTGGAGGGATAAGAATAAATAAGAATAGGAAGGAAATCTTTTTGTAAACATTATAGGCATCATAAACTATTAGAAAGCAAAAAATGAAAACTGAATTGTAATATCTTAACTATAAATTTCCAAATTAAGTTTTAAAGATTTCTGTATTTTGAAACATCTTAGTGGGTTTTGGGAAGTTTACAGATAGGAGTAAGAATAAGTGAAAATGGTACATACTTCTCCACTTCCTGAAGATATAAAGATGATTTGGATGTAATGGGACTCTATCTCCCTGATTTTTGTGGAGGGTGATCCCCACCCACTCACCTGCTGGGCTTCTCCCAGCCGGGCAGTGCCTTTCCTTACCCAGTCACCTCTACAACTCTTCGGATGTCTCTGGATAACACAAGGCAGTCAGTCATCACACCCAAGGAAGGTAGTTCAAGCAGGCTTTATTTGGTACAGCTCATGATGGTCCCCCTTCCCTTCCCCTTGTCCCTCCTTATATCCCCTGCCTGACACTTTTCTTGCTTCCTGGAATCAAGTGCCTCAGCAACAAGTTCTCCATAGGAAGGGGAGCGCTTATCCCATTACTGGCACATACTCAGTGCCTATACATCGCATGACCTGCTTGTTAGCAGGAACATGTTGATGCATGTTGACAGAATATACACCCGGGTGCCTCGGCCACATCCTGGAGATGCAGGTTGCTACAACAGTATGGTCCAGTGGTCAAGGAATGGGGTGAGGTTTCAGGTCGGGCTCAAGATTCAGGGCCCAAGACTCACCTGAATTGTTGAGGGGTGAAATGAGGGTACTTTACTATGTATGTGTCAATGTGTGTAGTCAACCTTATCTAAACTCCATAAAAAGTAAACTCTCAGGAGCCTGGACAACAGGGAACCATGCTTTCCTACTGGCTCACTCTCCCTTGCCAAGCATGATTTCTTTCAATAAATTTCTTTCTAAAACTCTTTTAGATTTTCCCATCCAGAATGGTTCTGGTGAATTTTCTTAATCTTTCAGATTTGGGGGATTTGTTCTTGCAAATGACATGATTTAGACTAATTTTTTATTCTGCATTTGTGTCTTGAGTGTTCCTGCCACCAAAGTAACTCATTATGATGGAGTTCTTTTTTTGTTGTTTGACCATTTTTTCAGCCAACTTTCTGATATGAGATATGAGAGATGGATGGTCTCTGCCATGCTTCTGGAGGGAATATCAGGACTAGTCCTGTTGCTGCTTTCTTGAGGCATTAAATGTGTTATTACAAGATTTCAGAGAGTCTGGGCACCTGAAAGTTTTCAGTGCTTCCAAACTAGTCTGATCCATGGCAAAATCTGACCACTACCCTGTTGGTCTGAGCCCTGTAAGTTCCTCACCTGATTTGGGGTTTGAGCTAGAGCAGATGCTGCTGGACTCTGCCCCAACTAGGAAGCCAACTGGGAAGCTCTATTTTCAAAGAGGCAGAATTGTAAGCTCCTCTTTGGGCTGAAATTCTTATTCCTCTTGTAGGCTGGATTAGATGCTGTAACAGAGACTCTGATCTGAGTTTGGGATTTGATTCATACCCCTAATGTTATTAGCTTCTGACCTTCCTCCTTTCTGTGTATACCACTCAGGGCTTCCCTACTTAGAATGCCATCTAAACCTGGGCAGAAGATGGCAAAGCTATCAGTTGGCATCTTTCCTGTTGTGGTGCCCTATAATGGGTTTGATAGTGGCCTGATATGGCTTTGGAACTTCCTTTTGTCCTGGTGAATAGCTTCTCCCTGGAAGCCTAACCTTATCCCTAGTGTCCTCAGACCTCTGTGTCTATCTCCCTATGCTGAGCTGAGTTTGATAAATGATTCACTGTGACATTTTCAGAATTTTCCCATCTGGATTGGTTCTGGTGACTTTTCTTGATCTGTTTAGAGGTATTTAGAGGAGAGCTCCCTGCATTGCTTCCTATTGTGTGGGACGGGTACAAGACCCCCTTTCCCAAATTAACTAATCAGAAACATCTTCAGATACAAAGAGAAAGTATTTATTTAATCCCTGCAGGGAGAGGTCCAGACACAAAGCTGGGAACCATCCCAACTCCAGCCACGTGCTCCTGGAACCTGCCAGCTTCTGCCTTGTCCAAGGTTTAAATGCAAAAGATCAGAGCCTTTTCACTGGATAGACTAAAAAGAAGTAATCCTCCTTGACCAATGGTCACCAATGTTGTCTACTTCCTGTGGGTCATATTGCTTCCTATGAGAGTGACTTCAGGGCCTGACCACTTGACTATCTGCAACCTAGGGTCTAAGACTAGGAATAGGGATCATGTGACTTCCTGAAACCTGAGCCCCCAAACCTCACTTTCTTACTCTAGGTATAAAGATCATGTGACCCAGGCCCAGTATCAATACTGAGAAAGCTTTATCCAATCAGTCCCATTCACTATCACTCTTCCATCTTGGCCCTCATTGGTACATTTTTAAGAATGAATTTTATTATGAAGTTTACATAAAATTGTACTAGAAAGGTTGGAGAATTGGGGATGTTCAAGGAGGACCAGCATTTCTGATGTGAGAGACTGCCAAGTCCTTTTTTCAGGGTTGCTTAACCACCTTCGGTGTCCACCTGGTTGATCCAACTCCTACAGATGACTCCAAAAAGCTATAGCATGTATGGGGGTCGCCCCCTAATAAACTGTCTCAGGAGATGGATGAAGGAAACTAATAGGTCTCAAACCTGTCAGCGACTTAGGAGGGCGTATACTCCAAACACCTGAAGACTTCCCTTGGTGTAATGAGTGGATAAGAACAACTTGTTGGACAGGAAAGCAGCTGAGGTAGTTGTGTGGGATGCTTAATGCTTGGCCAAGGTCATCCATTATTTGCTGGGCCATTGCCAATCATTCTGACTTTTATCCTGTCACTGGACTTGGATAGCTCTGGAGGAGAAATGACTTTAGGCAACTTACAAATCCAATTCACAAGCCAATTAAACATCACTAGAAATGTTATTGGTTCTCTTCAAAGAACAACTAGAAAAATCACTAAGCCTTTCTCATCTGATGATTCTACTAAAGACAGAGGAAAAGATCCTGTAGATGTAAAAATATTATAGCAGAACTTACTGTGGTAGCAAAACCCCCCTCCAAATGCAAAGCTTAAACACAGTGGGTGCTTATTCATTGTGGAGTGGCTATGTAAATTGTGGTGTATAAATATAATAGGACACTATTGCCTTGTAAGAAGCATCTAATGGGAAGAATTCAGAAAGATCTAGGGAGACCTGGAGCTGGAGTGGAACAAGGAGGGCAGCTAACATAGTGACCTCAGGAATATAAAGGAAAATATATTGAGGGACGCCAGAACTCAACACAATCCATACCGGGACAAAGCTTGACTCCAAAGAATGGACAGTGCTCTCCTTTTTCTCATCAAAGAGGTGATTGGCTCTGGATGCTAAATGAAACATGTGCTGTCTTGTTTTATTTGACTCCTTGTTACAAGGGATGTTTCCTGTTGGAAGTAGACAGTCAGAGGATGGGAAAGATCATTGTGAAGTGTCAGCAATGTCTGTCTTTAAATGTTTCCTTTTTATTACAATTTAATCATTAACAGACTGAAATATTTTCATATACAAAGAAAAACAAAAAGGAAGACTTGTGAACTGTTTCAGGGATTTTATTCAATTGAATGCAAAGTCAGCAATATTTTCAAAAGCACCACTAAAGGATTTGTTTTTAAACATTTTCATAAGAAAGTCACTGAAGCTTAAATCACTTCCAATGCAATACTTAAGTTGGTATATAGTTCTTTATCAGTAATGCCTTCTGAAATTTTCCTGTTATATCTGACTGTACTTTCCTTTGACTTTTTAAGCAAAGTCAAATCAATTTTAAGCAGTTCTTTTTGTTGCTTTGAGATCCTAATCACAACTCTCACTTTCACTTGCAAGTTGGATGCCTAGAGCTAGAATTTCTCCACAGCTCTAGGGGTACCCTTGAAAATAGGATTTTCTCTCTTTCAATTTCTATTTTACCTCCTGGTTCCAGAATATCAGAACAATTTTCCTTGATAATTTCTTGAAATATTACATTTAGTGTTATTGTTCTATAAGAAACGACCAACAGGATGATTTCAGAGAAGTCTGGAGAGACTTGCATGAATTGATGCTGAGTGAAATGAGCAGAACCAGGAGATCATTATTCACAGCAACAACAATTCTATATGATGATCAATTCTGATGGACATGGCTCTCTTCAACAATGAAATGTTTCAAACCACTTCCAATTCTTCAGTGATGAAGAAAGCCATATATACACCCAGGAGAGGGATATGAAATGTGAGCAACATAACATTTTCATGCTCTCTATTGATGTTTGCTTGCATTATGCTTCCCTTTTCAGATTTTTTTTCCTTGTAGATCTGACTTTTCTTGCACAGTAAGATAACTATAAAATTATGTATACACATATTCAATTTGTCAAGTATTTTAACATAATTAACATGTAGTAGACTTCCTGCCACCTAGGGGAGGGGAGGGGGGTAGGAGGGAAAAATTTGTAACAAAGCTTTGCAAGTGTCAATGTTGAAAAATTACCCATACATATGTTTTGCAAATAAAGAGCTTTGATAAAAAGTAATAATATAACAAAAATAATATAAATTAAGGCATTAAAACTATACTGGCATTAAAAAAAAAAGAAAGATTATATTCAGACTCTTTTTTTGATCATGACTTTCAGGGAAGTAGATTGACTGTATTTATTCCAATGACTGATGCTTACAAACATTGCATCTGTTCTTGCTGCCACCTTGTGGCCACAAAGGGAGAATGTATGTCCCTAAATAGTTTCAGGAAGTAGAGATTCATCCCTTTAAGGAAAAGCCCTTAGGTAGAAGGCAGGACCCCTTGGCCTTCACTGAAGCCTCATGTTTGGGGGATTCGGATGCTGGGTTTCTCACTGGTCTGAGAGATTTATAGGGTGATATGGATGACACTTCTGAGCTGGGTACCCCAGTACCCAAAGTTCTACAAGGAGACAGAGACAGAGGAGAAGGGGCCTGACCTCTGATATGATTCTGGGTCACAGATTTTGGGGTTTTAGTCCTCTGGGTAAAGGAGTGGGGAGAGCTGCCAGCTTTCCCCCAGTAATATAGCTCCCTGTCCCCAGCAGCCTCAGGTATTCCCAGTATAAGAACAAGCCTCCCCCCCTTTTTTTTTACTTTTTGGGGGAACATAGCTAATATGGACATCTGTCTTCTATGGATATAAATATTTGTATTAATTATATACAAATTATTGACATGTAGTGGACTTCCTGCCATCTGGGGAGGGGAGGGGACTGGGGGTAAAATTTGTAAGGGAAAGCTTTGTAAAGATCAATGCTGGGGAACTATCCATACATGTGCTATACAAATAAAAAACTTTAATAAAAGAAATTAATTATGTACAAAAATATAAAAATTTTATTTATATGTATATTTATATAAATCTTTATAGGGCAGCTAAGCAATGCAATGGGTGCCCAGCCTGAAGTAGGAAGACTCATCTTCCTGAATTCAAATCTGACCTCAGACATTTATTAACTGTGTGACCCTGGGCAAATCACTTCATCCTGTTTGCTTCAGTTTACTCATCTATAAAATGAGCTGGAAAAGGAGATAGCAAATCACTTCAGTCTCTGCCAAGAAGAATCCAAATGGAGTCATGAAGAGCCTGAAATGACTGAATGATGACAACTCATGAGTTTTGTTTTTCTTGTCTTCTCAATGAATAAGGGAGAGGTAAGGAGTTTGAAACTGAAAATAAATAAAATGGAGTTCAAAAAAGATATCGTGTGGCTATTATGATTATATTTTTATATGATATTATGATTATATATTATATTTATATGATTAATACATTTCTATTAATAAAATGTCAACCATCTGAATTTGGGGTTTGGGTTAGCAGATTTTGTCCATGTTTTGTGTATTCTTTGGTGGTAATTGAGAGTGTTAGATTTATAACACAAAAGTTTGATTTTCTTTTTTTTTTAAAGCAACTATCAGTTTTGATGTGCTTCAGTTCTAGTACTTTGTCTATTCATTAGTGACTGAAGAACGCTCTCTTGTTCAGAACACTGGCAGGTCAGTGAAAATTGACCCTCCAATTCCATTGGAGCAACAACACTCCCACCTGGACAATACAAATATCTCCCTATTCTAGTTCATCCTCTACCCTATTATAAGATGAGACCTGGTAGTCTTGAAACCACCATGACAGTTTTCCCTCAAGAGAAGCTGGAGCTTTTAGGTCCTATGTATGGGAACCATTGTTACAAGATTGCTCCGTTTTCTGTCATGTCCGACTCTTCCTGGTCCCAGCTGGGGTTCTCTTGCCAGAGATACTGAAGTGGATTGCCATTTTCTTCTCCTGATATTAGGTCTAATTGTTTTGAGGCTGGTATAAGTTTCCCCTTAAAGGAAAACTATAGAATGTACTCAAGGAAATATTCTGTCAATAACATTTTTTGAAGGTGGGTACAACTGTGTCTGCCACATAATAATTTGTCTACTACCAGCTTTTTTTCTCCTTGATAACAACCCTTCCCCAAGTAATAATTTGCCCTGATCCTGATATGCAACTCAGCCAGTTCCAGAGGGGCCACCCAAAATGAGCATCTAAGAATCCCATTCTCAGAAGAGCACTTTGGAGCTCTCCCTTTCTGCTAAATGGCTCCCAGTCTCTGTGCTTTCTACCACAGGACTACCCATGAGTTCTATTCTGTTAGTATATATTCCTGAGTTGTATGTGGGGTTCCCCTTTTCTTTCTTCCTTTACCCCTCTTCTTGCAATAAAACTCTGCATTGAAATGATTCCCATTGTTTTACATGCTACTTTCAGAACCTGAACTCATTTTCCTTGCCATTTTTGGCTGGCCCCTGGGTCTTTCCTTAGAAACAAATTTATGAGAATGAATTCTCTCTTATGTTAATGTCCAATTATTAAAATATGATTGAAGTTTCCCCTTCCTATTTCTTCATTAAGAAACCCACCTCTATAGGTTATTCAGTTAGCTACTGAAGGACACTGCTGAAGGGTAAGATTGCCCAGATATTCAGTGTACATGCTTTTTGATCTTGGAGAGGACCCCACCCAAGTATAAAATTTTATGAACAGAATTCAGATCCTGCCCTTAAGAAATAATTCCCTGTCCTTGGGACCTCCAATTAGAATTAGAGTTTATGAAGGGGAAAATCAGCCAGATTTATCTGGATAGACATGGATTTTTTTGTTCTAGATTGCTGGATGCAATTAAGTTTCATGATTAGGTTATGTTCTCTATGGGAGGACCTGAAAACTTTTTGCCCCCCTCCTCATTAATATCTATACCTCCTCATTCATTGTTAATCAATCAAACCTGATGGAAATACTCAGGAACCCCCTTTCCCAAAAGTTTTTAAACATTCAAGCGTCCTCCATGAGAAGTCTCAGGTTTATAAGAGAAAGCTACTAACCACACTGTATATAAAATTATTATTAAAATGATTATTAATTACCCAGAAATTATGTCTCTTTGACTTTTTATTCATCACACTGGTTGCCTAAGTAAGGACTCAACCTATTGGTAGCCATGACTATACTATAGAAGTGGGACACTGGGGGCCCAGTTGTAGAAAACAGGGATCACAATCTAGGCAATAACTTTAACAATTTAGTGTTTGATAAACCCAAAGACCCTAGCTTTTGGAATAAGTACTCACTATTTGGCAAAAACTGCTGGGATAATTGGAAACTAGTGTGGAAGAAATTAGGGCTTGACCCACACCTAACACCACATACCAAGATACGATCTAGATATAAAGAGTGATATTGTAAGCAAATTAGAGGAATGTAGTATAGTTTACCTCTCAGACCTGTGGAGATGGAATAAATTTATGTCCAAAGAAGATCTGGGACTCCTAATTGAACACCAGATAGATAATTTTGATTATATTAAGTTAAAAAGTTTCTGTACAAATAAAACTAATGCAGACAAGATTAGGAGAAAAGCATCAAATTGGGAAATCATCTTTACATTTAATGGTTCTGATAAAGGCCTCATTTCTAAAATATATAGAGAATTGTCTCATATATATATAAGAATTCAAGCCACCCTTCATTAGATAAGTGGTCAAGGGATATGAACAGACAATTTTCAGATGATGAAATTAAAACCATCTCTAGTCATATGAAAAGATGCTCCAAATCACTATTGATCAGAGAAATGCAAATTAAGACATCTCTGAGGTACCACTACACACCTGTCAGATTGGTTAAAATGACAGGAAAAGATAACGATGAATGTTGGAGGGGATGTGGGAAAACTGGGACACTGATACATTGTTGGTGGAACTGTGAACGGATCCAACCATTCTGGAGAGCAATTTGGAGCTATGCTCAAAAAGTTATCAAACTGTGCATACCCTTTGACCCAGCAGTGTTTCTATTGGGCCTATATCCCAAAGAGATCTTAGGGGAGGGAAAGGGACCTACATGTGCAAGAATGTTTGTGGCAGCCCTTTTTGCAGTGGTTAGAAACTGGAAACCGAATGGATGCCCATCAATTGGAGAGTGGCTGAATAAATTATGGTATATGAATGGCATGGAATATTATTGCTCTGTAAGAAACAACCAGCAGGACGATTTCAGAGAGGCCTGGAGAGACTTGCATGAACTGATGCTGAGTGAAACGAGCAGAACCAGGAGATCATTATACACAGCAACAACAATATTACATGATGATCAATTCTGATGGACATGGCTCTCTGCAACAAAGAATTGTCTCAAACCAGTTCCAATTGTTCACTGAAGAAGACCATATACACCCAGAGAGAGGGATATGAAATATGTTCCACAATGTAACATTTTCATGATCTCTATTGATGTTTGTTTGCATTGTGTTTCCTTTCTCTGATTTTCTTTCTTTCTTTTTTTTTTCTTGTAGACAGGATTTTTCTTGCACAACTTGTCAAGTATCTCAACATTATTAACATGTAGGGGACTTTCTGCCATCTAGGGGAGGGGAGGGGACTGGGGATAAAATTTGTAATGGAAAGCTTTATAAAGATCAATACTGGGGGACTACCCATACATATGTTACACAAATAAAAAGCTTTAATAAAAAAAAAGAAAAGAAAAGAAAAGAAAACAAGGATCACTAGAGGAACTCTATCTTCTTCTGGGTGGGAATGTTCTGAGAGTGTATCTCAGACTGCATCATCCCCTGCTCAAGAATCTTCACTGATTCCTATTGCCTCTAAGAAAAAATACAGAAGGAGTAGTGATGAGGTCACACCAGTGGGAGGTCCTGGATGACCATGGGACACTTGATTCCCTTCTCCATGGGTAGAGGGAAGAGCATACTTCTTGGGGAGGCAGGAAGCCACTGTACCCATCCAGCAGCGGGGGAGGAAACGGAGATCTGGAAGCGAAGTCCTTTCTTTAGAGAGCCCATGTGATCTGACCTTGAGGAATTAAACAAGTGGGGGAGTGGACCAGAGGCAAGACCAGTCCCAGAGAGGCAGAGGCAGAGAATCATCTCTGTGGGTAGGGCAGGAGAGAAATCTCAGCGGAGAAGCCTGTGGTCCATGGAGATGTCCTGGGACCTTCCCCAGAGCTGGGCTGGCTGTTGGAAGGGCTTCCTGTTCACAGGTAAGAGAGGCTGTGGGATGATTCACTAAGAATGGGCTAGGACTCAGAGGAGTCCCCTCTCTGGGGCCTGATCTAGTCCCTGTCTGATTTGTGGCTTGAAATAGGAGCCATGGTCTTCCTTTCCCTGGGCCTCCATTTTTTAAGGCTATAAAATGAAGGGTAAGGGTGAAGTGGGGGTCCTTAGGATTGGGGATGAATTAATTAAGGAAGGAAGGAATGATAGAAATAGCATTTAATAGCCATTTACTATGTACCAGAATGGATAGCTAGGTGGTGCCCTGCATAGAATGCTTTGCCTGAAATCAGACTAACTCATCTTCATTAATTCAAATCTGGCCTCAGACACTTCCTAGCTGGGTGATCCTGGGCAAGTCACTTTACCCTGTTTGACTCAGTTTCCTCATTTGTAAAAGAAGCTGGAAAAGGAAATGGCAAATCACTCTGAATGTCTCTGCTGAGAAAATCCCAAATAGAGTCACAAAGAATCAGATGTGACTGAAAAACATGTAAAAATCATTAGACTAATCACTGGTGTTACAAGTACAAAAACCCAACAGTTCCTGCCCTCAGGAAGCTTTCATTTTAATAGGAGGAAACAATACATATAGACTCCCAATAGCCAAAAAAGGCTTTTGCTCAGAGAAGTCCTAGGGAAGGGGAAGGGAGCCATGAAGTAATTGATGGCTTGCCCTTCCCAGAAATGATGGGATCAAATGATTGTCCCCACAATGACAGTCAGAAGCCATGGGAACGGGAGATCGGATAAAGATGACTTGGGATCATCATAGGGTTAAGCAGCCTGGGTTGAGAAAGGGTAAAGGAAGCCCTGGGGGGGGGGGACACTCAGAAATGCACAAAAATCTGGGTTGAAGTTTGGCTCTGCTATTTGCTAGCTCTGTGATATTGAGGGTGCAGGCAGGGGAAATGACATGGCTCAAATATCATAGGCCAGGGCTTCTTAAACTTTTTCTACTCATGACTCTTTTTGCCCAAGAAATTTTTTTTTTTGACCCTGGGGACAAAGGCATAGAAAATAGGTATACAGATCAAACATTTACTGATAATAAATCATAAAGATATTTCTTTTAAAACAACTCTGGCATACATTAATTTTACCACTTATTAAAGATGAAATTAAATTTGCATACTGATGAAATGGATGCACTTGTTTATTTTCATCTAAAGAATTAAATCACATAAAGAAAGAAAGACAAATTTGATACCTTTTGCTGTCAAATTTTTTGCAACTCTCACATATTTGGAGTCATGACTCATAACTTAAGAAGCTTTGCCTTAAGTGTTGATAGGCAAAATGGTCATTCCAAATGGGACTATTTATGGTTATACATATTATTATTATATTTTTATAAATATAGGATTATTTATACTTATATATTATTAATAGGTAAAAATAATCATACAAATTGTATTATTTGTATTTATTATAGTGTTACTTATATTTAGATATGATTTGTAAATATGGAATTATGTATATTTATATATTATTAATAACAGGTAAAATAAGGAACCCAGGTCCTCTGATTATTGAGTGATAGCTCTTTCCACCTCATTCCGCTGCTTCCTCCTTAGTGGGAGACTTTCAATGGGATCCTTATTAAGACAAGCAGGAAGAGGAGGATGTTTTTCTCTTACAGGAAGGAAGGAAGAAAGGAAAAAACAAAGGGAGAGAGGGAGGAAAGAAAGAAGGGAAGGAGGGAGGTAGGAAGGAAAGAAGAAAGAAGGAGAGGAGGAAGAAAGGAGGAAGGGTGGGAGAGAGGGAAAATATTAGAGAAAAGGGAGAGAGGGAAGAAGTAAGGAAGGAAATCAGGGACCAGCTAAAAGATATAATAAAACTGAGAATGGGGAGGTCCTTGGGCTTCAGGTATACCTAGGCAGTGCTATGATTCTTAAGGACTTTCTTGACTCCATGACTTTAGGAAAGATGCTCCCTCTAACTGGGTTTCATTTTCCTCCTCTGCAAGATGTAGAGGTTGTACAAAAGTATCTTAAAGGATCCTAACCCTAGAGCTAGTCCATCTAGTCTAGCTCATTTTACAGGTGGAAGACAGGAAGTTAAATCCTATATCCTATATCCAAAGTCACACAGCCAATAAGGAACAAAGCCAGTTCTAGAACCTTGATCCATGATTGGCTCAGGGCCCAGCACCCCAGGTGCTCCTTTTCATGTCTTGTTCAGAATAACAGTAAATGTCTGAAGCACATTTGAACCCTGGTCTTCCTAATTTAAATTCCTAGACGAGTCACTTAATTAGGACCAGATCACCAGCGTAGGATCTCTCCATACCAGGTATAAAGTGTCAGAGTAGGAATTGACACCCAGGGCTTCTGGCTACAAGTTCTCAGTCCAGTGGAAACTCTAGGATAGGGCTGATTCTGAAGACCTGGTTCTTCTCTGAGAGCTGCCCCAAAGTCAGGTGGCAGGTCCCACCCTTCTCTGGGCTGAGGGCAAGGAATAATTTTTCCCTCCATCTCGATCCCTATCTCCAGGGTATCTTTCATATCTGAGCAAAGTCACATGAATGATTAGTCATAATTAGTGACGGAGTCATGTAATTGTCACAGTTCAAACTATCTCCTTTTCCCTGGTTCCTTGGGAAGATGAATGAATGAATGAAAAGCCATTTATTCAGCTCTCACTATGTATTGAGCACATGCTTAGAAGGGGGCCAATGGGGCTGATCTTGTGTTTCTCCCCTTCTTTCTCAGCCACAATCCTCAGCTGTTCCAACCAGCTAACTTCTTTGGCCCAACTGAGCATAGCACCTATTCCTTCCTATGGGTCAATCGGGAGCAACGTCACCCTGTCTGTCCGTGGGATCCTGAAGGAGCCTCAGAGTTATTCCTGGTTCCGGCAGATGACAGAGGAGTCTAACAAGATCATTAGCTATGCAGTCCAGTCGGGAGAGCAGACCCTAGGACTCAACCACACTGGCCGAGAGAGCATTTTCCCAAACGGTTCCCTATTTATCACCAACCTTACTTCCGATGATGATGGTGTTTATGTTGTGCAAGTCGCCATGACAAAATTGAAGCCAGTACTGGGATGGGGACGTTTGCAAATCATTGGTAAGAGCCTTCCCATGGACTAAAGTCATCCAACCCATTTCTGGAAGATTTTTCTCTCCTTCTGGAGATAGTGACTCCTCCAGGTGTCTAGGGATGGGGGTGGATTTCAGAACCATGGAGAGGCACCCTGTGGATTATTGACAAAACTCATGGCTTGGGCCTTTTCTGATAGAAGGTAAACTCCTTGAGGGGAAGGGCATTTCCAATTTTTGTCTTCCCATCTGTGGTGGCTGGCACAATGCTGGGAACAAAGTAAATCCATAATAAATGTTTTTAATTGATTGACTGAGGATGAAAGCAAGGAAAGGGTGGGGAATCCTCTTTCTAGTTCCTCTTTATACTTCAATTAAAAGAATTATTAAGCATCTACTATGTCCCAGGCACTCAAAGGGGAGGGGTGCTGGTGGAGAACCCTAGAGGACTTTCTTCCCAGCTACATCAGGAAGGGGAGAGAATGAGCCCAGGGAATCAAAGGACATGAAACTGGAGATTTGCCTTTTCTGTTCCCTACCATATAAAGACTCACCCCCAAAAAAAGACATATCCCTGCATCAGGACAGTAGGACAGTTGGGTTCAGACAGCCTAGGCCATAGATTCAGGGTCCCTCTCAGGGAAAGGGCACATCCCAGCCTAGAGGAGCCAACTTAAAGCTGGAGAGGGTCTGCAGCATGGGCCATACTGCCCTCAGTCACCATACAATTTCTCATAATGCTTTCCTTTGGCCCAAGACCCTACCTAACCCATTAATTATGATGGGATCTGAGAAGATCACTGAACCACAAATTTAAAAAGAAGGGACTTCAAAGACTACTGAGTCCAATTCTTTTCTTTTCTTTCTTTCTTCCTTTCATTTCTTTTCTTTGTTTGTTTCTTTGTTTGTTTGTTTCCTTTGCTGAGGCAAATGGGGTTAAGTGACTTGTCCAGAGTCACACAACTAGGAAGTGTTAAGTGTCTGAGGTCAGATTTCAACTTCAGGGCTGGTACTCTATCCATTGTGCCACCTGGCTGTCCCAATCATTTTATTTTATAGATGAAGAAACTGAGGTACAGAGTCACACATTCAGTAGGTGTCTAAAATCAGACTTGAATCCTAGTCTTCTAATTCCTAGGTCCAGTGCTCTAGGGTCTCTGCTCAGAACTGCAGAATATCAAAACTGGAAGGAGCCTTAAAGCAAAAAATGGTGGGGCTGGAGAATGAGACTCAGAACTAGCATTTGTAGAGCACTTTAGAAATAGTGTGTCTCATCCTCACAACAAGTCTGGAAAGCTGCAGTTGTTGCTGCTGTTGATTTATTTCAGTGATGTCTGACTGTGTGACACCATTTGGGTTTTTTTGGGCAAAAATATTGGAGTGGTTTGCCAATTCCTTCTCCAGCTCTTTTTACAGATGAGGAAACTGAGGCAAAAGGGCTAAGTGACTTGTTCAGGGTCACACAGATAATGAGGATATTTTTATAGATGAGGAAACTGAGGCAAAGTAACTGAGGCAGGATTTAAACATCTTTTGGCTGTAAATTCATCTCTATTCATGCCACCTGGTTGTGTGTGTTTGTGTGTGTGTGTGTGTGTGTGTGTGTGTGTAGGCAGCTGGGGCTTTGTCTCAGGCACAAACATCTGATGATTTGAGGGTGCCATTTCCTCAGAGTGGGGGATGAAAGCAATCTCAATATAGGAAATGAGGTCACTGGTAGTGAGAGAAGTGGAAAAGGAGGCATATGGGACAGAACATCTCTTAAACTGGAAACTCTCCAATCAGAAACTTTGACTACCCTCATTAGATTAGGGGCACTCGTGGGGTCAAATCCTACCACTGAACCATTCTAGCTGTGTGACCCTTGGTAAATCATTTCAATTCTGATTCCCTAAGACTGTACATTGGAGAGAAGCTGCTGACCTGCATTAGTGGAGGGAACTTCTCACCCAGGAGTTCTCTCTAATCATTGGTCTGGAGCTATCCCACACAGCTGGCCCAAATCAGACAATTCCTTCAAGTCAGCTTCCCTCCATTCAATTTCAAGCTCTTAGAGCAGATTCACCTGAGAGAGCTAGAAAGTTGGTTTCAGGGATTTGACTGAGGCACAGACATAACTTGGTCTTCTCTGACCCGAGTCCAAGTCTCATCTTCTTTCCTTCTCAATAGTGATACTGGGGTGAGCGCTGCTTCTTCCCCTTAGTGTCTGAAGTGGGATTTGAACCAAGTTCTTTCTGACTAGTCCCACCCTCTGTCTACCATATCATGATAACTGCTCAAGTGTTGTCTTGCATGACCCTGCCTGAAACTTGGAATAGTGTTCTCTGTATGTTCCCCACACACACACTCCTCCCAGGTGCCGGGACTCCTAGCTACATCTCTTGTAAAAACAACTACCACTATTACAACTACTTGTGCTACTATACTGCCACTATTACTATACTACTACTACTATACTACACTATTATTATTACTATCACCACTATTATTATTACTACTACTACCTACTCTACTATTACTACTACTACTGCTGCCATTACTATACTACTATTATTATTACTACTACTACTATACTACTACACTATT
>JAJPUD010007491.1:53495-78794 GCA_023553655.1 Myrmecobius fasciatus | reverse complement strand
TGAAGATGTTTCCTGACCTCAAGCCTTAATCTGCTTCTGGGCTTCTTCTATCTATGACTCCTGATCCTACTGCCTTGGGAGTCAAATAGGTCAAGTTAAATCCCTTTTGGACATGACAGCCCTTCAAATATCCAAAGATAACTCTCCTACTACATGCTCTCCCCAAATCTTCTGTCCCCCATGATAGACAACCAATCCACATATAATATGGACTCTAGATCCTTTGCCATCTGCTTGTTATCCACTGGACACCTTCATGTCCCTCCTACTCTTCCTTAGACAGAACTGAGCACATACTCCAGTCAGTAAGTCAGCCAATAAACATATATTAAGTATCTACTACACGTCAGTTACTGTGCTAAGTGCTGAGGATAAAAATCTGAAAAAGAAAGTCCCTCCAGTTGCTCTCCGGCATCTTACAATCTGATAGGGGAAAGAAAACCCTCAAAAGAACGTAATCTGACTGGGTCAGAGTCCATACACCATGGATCCACACATTTATACAGATATATAAAACAATATATATTTATAATATAGTTTTGAATTTAACAAAAAAAGTGCATTTTCATATTCAAAGTAGAACAGAAGAAGGGTTATTTGTGAAATTGCATACACCAATTATTTTTTTTTCCTTATTCCTGCTTCTAATGAAATACGAGCTACCATTCACATTTTTTTTTTTTTTTTGGCTGAGGCAGTTGAGGTTAGATGACTTGCCCAGGGTCACACAGCTAGGGAATGTTAAGTGTCTGAGACCAGATTTGAACTCAGGTCCTCCTGACTTCAGGGCTGGTCCTCTATCCACTGTGCCACCTAGCTGCCCCTCATTTTTGACCACCATATAATCTAATGACTTTGAGTCTGAAATCTTTAGATCTTTTTAGACAAATTCTTGTCTATCCATCTTTCTCTTGAAAAGTTAATTGAATGGAAATATGTTTAGAAGAACTGCACATTTTTCACCTACATTAGATTTCTTGCTGTCTATGGGAAGGGAAGGGAGGGAGCAAAATTTAGAATACAAAATTTTGCAAAGGTGAATGTTGAAAACTATCTTTGCATGTATTTGGAAAAATAAAAGACCTTCACAAAGTTAATTGAACAGCAATATTGTAATGATAATCAATTGTGAAAGACTTAATACTGATCAATAAATTGATTCATTACAACTCAAAAAAAAAAAGAAAAAGAAATTAAAAGTTGATTGTACCCAAATGCAAGACTTCATTTATCTCTATGACATTTCATCTTATTAGTATCCAAACAATGGATTTAAGAACCCACTGAGGTCTTTTCTGGAAACTAATTCTGTCATCCAGTGTGCTTCTTTTCCCAACTCTGGGATTCTGTGATCTTGTTTTTGGTTTCTTGCTATCTCAGAGAATCAAAAAAGCGTCTGTGATATTTTTTAACCTTTAAGGTGGTACGGAAGTTCAATCATCATTGTTGTTGTCTTGTTCAAAAGTCGTGATTTCATCAGTGATCCAGACAAGGGAAAGTCCCTCCATCAATGCAGACTCCATCACTCAGAGCTGTCTGGGACACTAAGACTTGCAGAAGGTCACATAGCCAGGTTGCATCCAATGCAGGTCTTGAACCCTGCTCTTCCTGATTGAAACTAATTCTCTAGCCACCACATCATTGCCATTGATGACAATGACAAGCAGTTGACAGTCTCCATGACCATTTTTATAATTCAGATATATTCCTTCTCTCCTCTAATAGCCTAGAAAAGAGAAAGTGTGCCCAGTGCCTTTGCTCCCCCTTTAGCAATTTACATCTCACCTTGGAGAGAGAGAGAGACAGTTCTGGTCCTTGAGGTTCAGAGAGGACTTCCTGTCTGGATTTCTCCCCCTTCAGGTGGAGAAGATATCGTGCATGAAAACCATCAGTGGCATCGAAGCATGACCCTGAATGGCCAGGTGAGAACATCCCCATTCTTAACTCCAGAGAATTGTCTTCTCACCTCCACTGCTATCTTGCTTTTTCTTGTCCCTTCGCTGAATTAATGGATCAAGCCCACGGATTAATATAACAGATTTCCTTTGTAATCTCATATATCTTATTTTATAATTTAAATGCATAATTCTGGACTTTGCAAGACTGTCACCAAAAAGGTTAAGCAATCCCTAAATTCGAGTTTATCTCCATTATTTTACATCTCAGGAAACTGAGGTCCAGAGAGATTGAGTGACTTGCCCAATGTCATACAGGCAGTATCAGAGGGAAGATTTGAACTCAATTCCTCTGAGAAAAGAGCCACTGCTCTTTCCAGTTTGCCACATGGTCCACTGCCACATTGGTGCCTTTTTCCTACTCCATCCCTGAGATCTTGGTGAGATGAGAGAATGGAGGGAGGATGGAGCTACCCATGTCTCTTATTTTTTCACAGGGAGAAGGCTTGCCATCCATTTCCTCTCTAGAGATATTGGAGGCCCCCCATCAGGTACCATGAGTGTGAGAATATCAGGGATTTTGGATTTGGAGCTGGAAAGAATTCTTATAGTTCAGCCCAATCTTTTTACTTTCAGACAGTCAGCAAACATTTTAAAGCACCTAATATGTGCCAGGCACTGAGCTAAGAGCTGCAGGACATATGAAAAACAAAAAGGCTTTGACTCTGGGGAACCAAATTTAATGAGGGAAGACAATGCACAAAAGGAAGTTGAAAAAAGTTGGGAGGAGACGGATCTGGGATGGGGTTGGAGTCATGATGGAGAAGTCAAAGGAGAACAGTTGAGTAGGAATCCAATTGCAGCATGGTCTGGGCTCCCTCTTAGGGGACATTTGGGGAGGAACTTACTGTCTTGTCCACTGATCAGAGAGGCAGAAGGTCCTAGAGACCAAGGAAGTTCATCGATTTGTTCATTCTTATAAAAGAAGTAATCATTAGAACTGAGACTCAAGTCTGGGTCTTTGCAACTGCCAGCCTCAGCTCTCTCTCCTTTATTCACAGGCACTGGACCTCAGCAAAATGGATGTTTATGATGAAGTCATGGTCTGGCCAACACTCCAGGCCCTTAGGGAAGAGGAGAAATCCCCAACTCAATGAAGTGATCCCATTTTTTTTCTCTTCTGGGATGACCTCCTTCACTTGGGATCCAGGGACATTCACAATGAAAGTACTTTTTTTGTGTGTTGGAAAGAGCATTTGCTCAATAAGCCTCAGGAGAGCTTCCACCTGAACCTCAAGGAGCACCTTCCTCCAATGTGGTAATAAGCCCAGGGTCCTCCTGGAGATGCTGTGACAGCCTTGGGCTTCAGATTTAGAGGTCATTGTACAGCAAAGGGGACTGTGTAAAATTAGAGCATCAGAGAAAGGGAGATCTGTGAGGAGCCTTAGGATATAGAACATGGGATAGCAGAACTGGAGGGGGGGAATCTTAGAAAAAGAGAATGTGAGAACTCTAAGGAAATTGTAATGTTCTAGGCTTTGTTTTTAAGGCTCTGATATTCCCTCCTTCCTCAGTCCCAAGGTCCCTCCCAACTCTAGCATTCTAGATTCCAAAAATGATCCATTAGCTCCTTTGTTCTATGAACTTTATTTTTATGAATTCAACCCAAGGATGGCATAAATTTAATTCCATTCAATAAACATTTAAATACCTACTATATGACAGTTATTCTCTGTCACCTAGGAGGTACTTAGGGTACAAGAGGTACAAGAGCTAGTTGCTGGGACCACAAAGACAAAAAGCAGAAGAGTTCCTACCCTTAGGAAGCCTACTTTTCTTTGAATGGGTGGGAGGGACACAACAGGTACAAAGACAAACAAAAATAAAATAAGTGCAAAATGATGAGGGAGAGAGAGCACAAGCAACTGGGGATAAGGGTGGGGCAGCATGCCTGGGTAAAGACTCAACTCCTCTCCTGCCTGTCATAACTCACTCTGATGGTTTCTTATTTTGCTGACTGAAACTTTTAAGTCTTTTCATATAATGTGTTGTTAATATAATGTTCTCTTAGCTCTTTGTCCACTTTTTCTTTTTAGCCTAAGTACAAAACTTTACATTAGCATCTGTTAAATTATATCTTGTTGATTTGGGAATCCTTTGCAAAGATTTTTTTTTTAAATTATCTTCATATCTTCTATTTTTACATTGCATGAATTTCTTTTTTTCTTAAAGAAATCAAACAATATTTATTGATAAACCCATGAGGAAAACTTAATGGAAAACAGGAACATTTGGATATTTGCAATAAGTAATTTAAAGTTGGTGGAACTGCATTTTCCTATTAACTAGTATGACTGAAGAATGGATGTTTTCAATTAGCTAAATGTAATGACTTGGAAAAGTAAACTTTGAATATTAAGAGTTATTCTGATTGGTTTCATGTATTTCTAAAAATAAAGTCTTTTAACCATTTATTTAGTCTTAATATCCAACCTATCAATGTAATTTCTTCTGTCTAATTTTTTTTTCTTTTGAAGTAATGAGGGTTAAGTGACTTTCCCAGGATCACACAGCTAGTAAGTTATGTGTTTGAACTTAGGTGGTCCTGACTCCAAAGCCAGTGCTCTATTCTCTGGGTCACCTCACTGCCCTGATCTGAGGTCTTTCAATTACTCTTTTCTTACCCCCTCTTGCTGATCCCAGAAATCCTTTTCAAATCCTAGTTTTTGTAATACCACAACCAGACTTAAATATAAAGCTTCATATACAAACATGAAAATTGCTTTTACTAGGAACAAATTTCATTTATTGTATTATAGCATTAAGTTTATTTAAACATATATCTCCAGTTTCAAAAAAAATCAATTGCCTTTTTTCTAGACCTGAAAAAAATTGGATTAAAATGATGTAACTTTTTCCTTTTTGCTAATTCAATAAGACTTTAGTTTTGCTCTCCTATCTAATGCCAAATAAACATTATCATATACCAGTAAAATAGAAACACAAAGAAATTTTGTTGCTTGGTTGCTATGTATATTTAATAATTTTTAATGAAATAAAGTTGCACTTGGTGTTCTGTAACATAGCTATAATGTAATGTCTCAGGAAAATTTTCTTTGATACTCTCCAATCCATCAGGTGTTTTATATATGTACACACACACACACACACACACACACACAAATATACACACACTATGCTTACTTGATTAATTTGGATTAATTTAATTAATTAAATCTTATTTGGATTAATTTAATCCAATTATCTAACAAACTAAACTAACAGTTTATAATGTACTGAAGAAACTTATGGCAATGCCAATAAGTCAAAAGTTACTGCTTGAAAATCTTTATACAAGAATATTTTAATCTCTTTATATTATAGAAGCTTTTCTATGTGATGATACGTATTCGTATCATCACTTGAAATGTACATCCTGACATTTCTGACACTTCAACAGTCACAATACTTTTTAATCCCTACATCTGACAAGCCACCTCTGATTAAGCCACATGCAAATATTAAAGGGGGCAGCTGGATGGGGCAATGGATAGAGTGCCTGAATTGGAATCAGGAAGACCTTTTTGAGTTTGAATCCACCTTCAGACATTTTAAAGCTGTGTGACCCTAAGCAACTCACTTGATGCTGTTTGCCTCAGTTTCTTAACTGGATAGTTGTAAGGATAAAATGAGATAGTACTTGTAAAGTATAAATGCATACTCCCTTCCCTTTACCCATCTGTATGATGAGATACCTCAATTAGATTATCCATAATGTCTCTCCTTGTGCTTCATGTTTTGTGTTCTATTTTGCCTGTTCCATTCTGGCTATGACATTTTGAGTTCTAAGATCTAGAACTGAGGGATATTAGAGATCATTAAGCCCAATACTCACAGTTCCAGAGAAGGAAAGGGATTTGCCAGGGTCACATAGGAAGTAAGTACCAAGAGTTCAGACTTGAATGCAAGACCTCCAACTTTAAATCCTATGTTGTTGTTGTAGAGTTATTTCAGTTGTAGCGGAATTTCTGTGACTGCATTTTGGGGTTTTCTTGACAAAGATACTGGAAGGTTTGTTTTTTTCTTCTCCAGCTCATTTTTCAGATAAGGAAGCTGAGGCAAACAGGGCTAAGTGACTTGCCCAGGATCATACAGCTAGTAAGTGTCTGAAGCTAGATTTGCACTCAAGAAGATGAATCTGTTCCCAAGTCCAGCGCTCTATCCACTGCCTTGCCACCTAGCTGCCCTGAAAATCCTATGTACTTCCTGCTTGCTAATGCTCATAGGTCCTCATTCATGTAGTATTGGGTTTGTCACTCTGCTATTCCTACCATCTATTTCATAAGATCATGGGATCTAATACTGGAAGTGACTTTGGATCTCAATCCAGAGAAGGAAACTGGGGGGGAGGGGATGAGAGAAATTAGAGGAAGTAATCAGGTGGTACAATGGATAGAATACTGGAAGGCCCAAGTTCAAATCTAGCCTCAGACATTTACTAACTATGTGACCTTGGATAAGTCACTTAACCTCTAAATGCCTCAGTTTCCTCATCTATAAAATGGGAGTAATAATAGCTTCTTATAATTGTAAGGTAATTACAAGGGTAGTTATAAGGCTCAAAGAATATAATATTTGTAAAGCTCTTAGCACAGTGCCTATCCCAGAATAGGAGCTTAATAAATCCTTGTTTCTTTCTTTAAAAGTCATACTTGGGGCAGCTAAGTGGTGCAATGGATAGAGCACCAGCCCTGAAGTCAGGAGAACCTGAGTTCAAATCTAGTCTCAGACACTTAGCATTCCCTAGCTGTGTGACTCTGGGCAAGTCACTTAACCTCAATTGCCTCAACTAAAAAATAAAATAAATAAAAGCCATGCTCCAGGTCACTCAGATAGTAATCAGCATTGTTAGGATCTGTGACCAATCCAATTCCATGTCATAGAAATATAAGGTTTTTTTTTTTTGGCTCAAGGGATCTGTACCCTACAGAAGGAATTCTACCTCTGTCAAACCAAGATCATCAGCCTATGTCTTTGATCCCAATTCCTGGTTCCTGGCCAAAAATTTCCTAGAGTTCTCTGGGAGCAAGAGTCTTATCCTGCTCTGTTCTATGTTCTGATATTCTTCCAGTTCTGATATTCTAAGTTTTTTTTTTTTTCAAAAGGCCTTCCTATGCAGACATTTTGTGCCATGAGATCCTTCCTAGGATTAACATTCTCTCTATTGTTTAAGATTTCTTCCAGAGCTGATATTCCATGTCATATAACTATTGTGTCATGATATGGAGGGCAGCTCTGTTACATAACAACAATAATGACAATAATAATTATAATCAATAATCAAATCAAATAATCAAATATAATCAATTCACATTAGCATTTTAAGATTTTAAAATCTCTTTATATATATATATACATATATATATGTATATATAAAATATCTCCAACTTTAACCTTGCAACCACCATGTGAGGTTTCATTATTTCTGTTTTGCAGTTGAGGAAACTGAGCCAGGCAGAGGTTAGGGTTTTCCCTGGTCTTATAGTCTAAGGAAATCTTTGAGAAAAAGAAAGTCTCCATCTTCACCAACATATTTCTAGCAGCCCTTTCTGTAGCAGCAAAGAATTGGAAACATTAGATACCCATTAATTGTGAGTGTGGACCAGCTACCCAGCATGCAATCTCTGAATGAGCCGCTAGGTGGTGCCCTGAGCTGCAAGCTTTCCACTCAGACTCTTACTCAGATTCTCCAAGGTATGAAAATTGCTAATGTCATAGTTATAGAATGGCTAATTCCGGCCCCCATTACCATAAATTTCCCATCTCCTTCCCCATTTCACGAGACTTAAATGGATTACATTAGAGAGTAGGGCACATCGTCCAAATGGAAGCTGAGGTACAGAAGTTGGACCCTGAAACTTTTAAGCAGCTGGGCGCGCTGCTCCTAGAAAAGTTTGAAATCAAAACCTTCCAGCAGCTGGAGCTCCTTCTGTAACATCTATTTTTACCAAGGAAGCAGATGTTCCAAGAGGCCACTTGTAGAGAGGGGTTTCAAGTGCCGACTCTCCCTCTCAGCATTATAAGGGGAGCCATCCCACTCACCACGTGGCAAGGTGGAAATTTTAAAAGTTTAGGAGACATCATTTCTGGCTAACTCAATGATTTTTATTAACAATGTCAGCACTTCAATAAAAGGGTGACCATTTGGCTGACTCTCACTTAAACCAAAGCCAGTTCCGGCTCATGGCTTATATGTCCCCTGGAAGACAGGTGCTCCTGAGGGTGGCCATCAGATTTGATCAGCTAACAATTAATGAGATGTAATGTAATGAAAATTACAGTGAGTGGCTGGCCTGAACTTTGATTATGTCATGTACATCCCCAGCCTTGGACAATCTATTCACAGAATTTATCCCCACCTAAATCTGAATGGAATACAATAGCTATCCCAACTGAGGAGGGTCTCCACAGGAAAGCTAATCTAGTCTCATTATCAGAGATTTTTTTTAAATTCTGGATCTCCCCAAATTAATGGTTATTAATAACCATTTTTCTCACAGGAAATAATCTTTACCCGAACTATTGGGAGGGAGAATAATTGCTTTCTGGTTTATCATCAGGCACAAGTTCTTTGTTCCCATAATTAGCAGCACAGTCTCTGGTATCTCCAATATCATCCGGAGCTTCCTGGGGGTTCAAGATTACTTCTGGACCCTCTCACCTCATGAGGCTGTAAACTCACTGTCTATACTCTAGAGTGCATTTCCCTGTGTCCTCCTGTGGCATCTTCTAAAGTGCTTCTCCTGCTTTTTTGGTACATTTCCCTTGTTTATCCTCTGCTGGCACCTTCTAGTATGTTTCCACCCCGTTTGACATGGGGTATTATCTGGTGGAGCTTCTTCCTGTATTTCTTCTTCAGGTGTCTCCTGGGATGTTTCCTTAGACAGATAGGTAGCACAGCAGCTGATGGAGTGCTGGGCCCGGAGGCAGGAATATTATTCATTCGCATCCAACTCTTTATGACTGACCTTTTGGGGGGTTTTTGGACAAAAGATGTTGGAATAGTTTGCCATTTCCTTCTCCGGCTCTTTATAGATGAGGAAACAGATTTGAACTCAGGAAGATGTATCTTTCAGATCCCAAGCTCAGAATACTTGAGTTCAAATCCAGTAAATTTGCTAACTCTGTAAATATGGACAAGTCATTTTTCTATGTGCCTCGGTTTCCTCATCTGTACAAGGGGGGGTAATGATAGCATCTGTCTCCAGGCTTGTAAGTGCTATATAAATTATTATTATTTCCATGTGCCCTCCTCTGGCACCTTTTCCATTAGAAATAAACTTTCTTTGTTTTTCGGTATCCCACATTAAGCTTCTTTCTTTATGTTAAAAACTCTCAGCCATTCACTTTCCATCTCCTACAATCCTTCTTTTCTCTGGTACCTAGAGATGATGGGTAAATGGCAGGGAAAACAAAAGGATTTTGTTTGCAAAGGGATAGCTCACCTACATGTTACACACAGTCTCTTATGTTTGGATTGGTATCCAGGTCATCTTATTTTGCATCATTTCCCAAAAAAGCAGTGTGATGGGTCCGAGGGGCTAGAATTTTGGGTGCAAAGTTCACCTCTGTCATCTGTGTGATGTGAGGCTGTGTAATCTTGGGCCACTTCTGTATGCCTTAGGAAACTCCCTAGGACTCACATGTTAAGTCATATCTCTATTGGGACCTATGTTGCTGCAGGGAGTTCCTTCCCACTCATGAAACCCCGGAACCTTCATATATTCACTCAATTAATGGACGATTGTTTAGCAGGCAGGCTCCTGGGTGCTAGGGATTGTGCTAAACTCCGAGCACACAAGAAGTACAAAATATGAAGGACTTTCCATTCTAACTGGGGAGACAGTGAGGATGCAAAAAGCTTTCCTTCTCTGTGAAATGTGGACCACAACATAACATTTCCATGATCTCTATCGATGTTTGCTTGCATTGTGTTTCTTTTATCTGATTTTTCTTTCTTGTAGATCCGTCTTTTCTTGCACAACAATGATAAGTGTGGAAATATGTATACATATATTCAATTTGTCAAGTATTTTAACATAATTAACATGTAGTGGATTTCCTGCCATCTAGGGGAGGAGAGGGAAGTAGGGGGGAAAAATTTGTAACAGAAAGCTTTGTAAGGGTCAATGTTGAAGAATTACCCATACATATGTTTTGCAAATAAAATAAAAAAATTTAAAAAAAAAAAGCTTTCCCTCTCAGATAACATGCAAACAACATGACAGAATATATAGTGGATGAAGGTAGCTAGGTGGAGCCTCAAAGTGGAGAGAGCTCTGGGCCTACAATCAGGATAAAGACTCATCTTCCTGAGTTCAAATCTGACCTCAAACACTTACTACCTGTGTAACCTTGTTCAATCCAGTTTTCTCATTAACTGCAGCAACAGAGACGGAGTCCTGTGCTAAGCACTGTGGGTAGATACATACTAGAGGAGCAAAAAAAGATCCTTGCCTTCGTGAAGCTTCCAGTATGATAAGGAATACAAGATCCTCTTACTCATTTCCCTAGTGTCATTCTAGTACGTTTCCATCCCGTTTGACATGGGGTATTATCTGGTGGAGCTTGCTCTGTGAAAAGTGAAAAACAAGACAACAAAACAATCAACATCAGAGTTCAGAGGTGGATAGCATCTTTCATCATGGATCCTGTGGAAGTATCTCAGATCATGGTTTTGATCGGAGTAGCCAAGGCTTTCATAGTTGATCATTGCCACAATCTTACTGTTCCTGGTACTGTTGTGAAAAATCAGTTATTGGGGCAGCTAGGTAGTGCAGTGGATACAGCACCAGCCCTGAGGTCAGGAAGACCTGAGCTCAAATCTGGTCTCAGACACGTAACATTCCCTAGCTGTGTGACCCTGGGCAAGTCACTTAACCCCAATTGCCTCAGCAAAAAGCCAAAAAAAAGAAAGAAAAAGAAAAATCAATTATTGACTATACATCTTGACTTACAATCCCTCTACCTCTCAGTTCTCTCACAGACTATCACCCTTACACTTACTATATCCTCTTTCTTCCTCATGTTGAGCCTTGGTAAACCAGTTCAATTCTTCTTTTCTTCCTTTATCCTATCAACGATCTTGTATTGCCAAGCCTTAGCCTTGGATCACTACCATCATTCATTGCCTTCTCTCCTACACATGTGCTACTAAATAAAGCTGGAGAACATCACACAACTGTGCCAACTGGGTCAGATATAAATTAATGTTACATAAATTCAAGAGAACTCTCATGGCAGAAGGACAATTTTTTTACACCTCCCTAAATAGCTCCCTATCCCACACACCACAGCTGCTTTTCCAAATCTTTTAAACCCTCCTGAAGCCACCCATGGTACTCCCTTCTCTCATCCCCTCAACTAAAGATCTTGAATCATATTTCATTGAAAAAAAAAAACCAAGACTATTTTCCCAGAGTTCCCTTTTCTCCCTCTTTTGCCCCTCTCTCTACCCCTACCCTTATCTCACATGAAGAGTTATCTCTACATGCTCAAGTAATCCAATTCTTCAGCACATTGCTCCCTCTATCATCCCCATTCTCATACTTATCTTCAGTCTTTTCCTGTCTACTGATTGCTTCCCTGCGGCTTGAAAACATGCCCACGTCTTTCCCACCCTCCAAAAACCCTCACCAGCTTCATCCATCACCCCCAGCTATTGCCTCACATCTACCCATCTCTCCTCCTTTTTATGGCTAAACTCTTTGAAAATCCCATCTATAATAGGTGTCTCCATTTCCTTTGCCCTCACTCTGTTCTAAACTCTACCGTCTGACCTCCTACCTCATCATTCAACAGAAACGATTCTCTCCAAAGTTACTAATGATCTTCCAGCCGCTAAATCTAATGCCCTTTTGTCAACCCTCATTCTGAGCTCTTTGCAATCTTTGAACCTGTCAATCAGCCTTTTCTCTTTGAAACTCTCTTCTCTCTCAGTTTTCAGGACACTGCTCTCTCTCTTTTGATTCTCCTCTTACTTATCTAAGAGCTCTTTCTCGGTATCCTTTGCTGGATCTTTATTCAGGCCATACTCATTAACCATGGGTCTCTCCCAACTTTGTCTCTTCTACCTCTATACTATTTCACTTGGTGATCTCATCAGCTCCCATCGATTCAGGATGATCTCTAAGGGCAAGCTTCTCAAATCTACTTATCCAGCCCTAACCTCTCTCATCTCTCCTTCCAATTGGACAGCTCCATCTGGATGTCTCGTTACCATTTTATACTAAATATGACAGAAACTTAATTCATTATCTCCCCTGCCCCTACCAAATGCCCCCCTTCTTCCTAAATTGCCTATAATTGTCAAGGGTACCGACATCCCTCCAGCCACTTAGGTTCAAAACCATGATCTCCTTGACTTCTCACTGTCTCCAACTCCTAGTATCCAATTATCTATCAAGACTCCTTGCTTTTATCTCCACAGCCTCTCTCATATATGCTCCCTTTTTTCTTCAGACACTGCCACCACCCCAGTGTAGACTTTTATCACTGCAATCTGGATTAGTGCAATGACTACTGATTAGTCTTTCTGCCTTCAGTCTTTTCCCAAAATGGTCCATCAGTTACCATCAGTTACCAAATTGATCTTCCTGAGACAGCTAGGTGGTGGGGTAGATAGGTCACTGTACCTGAAATCAGGTACAGTGCTTGAGTTAAAATCCAGCCTTCATCATATACTAGCAATACGACCTATAGCAAGTCACAATTTCATCTACCTCAATTTCCTTGTCTGTAAAATTTGGATAATATAAGTACTTCTCTCACAGGGTTGTGAGGATAAAATAAAAGGTTTGTAAGCAATTTGCTTAAAGTGTTACATAAGCAGCTAGGTGGTGCAGTGGATAGAGCACCAGCCCTGAAGTCAGGAGGACCTGAGTTCAAATCTGGTCTCAGACACTTAACATTCCCTAGCTGTGTGACCCTGGGCAAATCACTTAACCTCAATTGCCTCAGCAAAAAATAAAATAAAATAAAAATAAAGTGTTACATAAATGTTAATAAAAGGTGAGGGAAACAAGTCTGATCATGTCGTCCCCTTCTGCAATAAAGTCTTCCTACCCTACATATCCAATCCACCACCAATCTTGTAACTTCCACCTTTGCAATATCCCTCAAGTGCTCTACCGCATGAATCCTGGTTTGGGTCCTCATCATCTCTCACCTGGCCTATTGTCAGAGCCTTCTAGCCGCTCTCCCTGCCTCAAAGCTCTTCCCTTGGTGACCTACTCTCTTCCTAGCTGCTTGGATGATTTTTCTAAGATGTAAGTCTGGTCGTGTCACCTCACTACTCAGTAATTTCCAGGACTCTAGCACCTCCAGGATCAAATTAGTTCCTTTGCCTGCCATTCAAAGTGATTCATAACCTGCCCCACTTCCGACATTTCCAGCCTCCTTATACTTCCCTCCATGCTTTCTGTCATGTGATGGGCTGCAGTAGTCCACTTAGGGTTTCTCACACAAGACATTCCATCTCCCGCTTCCATGTCTTTGCATTCAATGACTGTTCCCCATGATCCTCTTCTTCACCTCTGGAAACCCTAGCTTCTATCAAGACTTGGAGCAAGCAGCACCTTCTACATGAGGTCTTTCATTCTCTCCTGCACGCCGATTTCTCTGTGTGTGTGTATATGTGTCTCTCTCTCTCCATCTCTCAGTCTCTCTCTCTCTGCCTCCATGTCTCTGTCTGTCTGTCTCTTTCTCTGTCTCTATCTCTTTCTGTCTCTCATCTTTGTCTCTCTCTGTGTTTCTCCTCTCTGTCTTTCATCTCTGTCTCTCTCTGAGTCTTTCCTCTTATCTCTGTCTCTCTCTTTTCTCTCTCTCTCCCCTGTCTTTCTGACTCTTTCTGTCTCTGTGTGTCTCTCTCTCCTCTCTTTGTCTCTCTGTGTCTCTCCTCTTGTCTTTCTGTCTCTGTCTTTCTCTCTCACACACATACAAGCAAATTGTTTAAGCTTTCTCAGCCTCATCTATATTATCCATAGCATCAGTTTCCTCATCTATAAAATGGAAATAATAATAGCACCTAACTCCCAGAATTGTCATGAGGATAAAAAAAATTTGTAAAGCACCTTAAAGTCCTCTGTACCATTGTTGTTATCATTGCTAAATGTTTGATTGATTGTCCATGTTCTGAGATCCTTCCTAGCTCTGACATTTAATGTCTTACTTTCTAATGTCTAAAGAGTGAGAAGGAGTGAGGAAGTTCTAGTTTTGAGCTCTGATTCCACACTTAACTACTTATGTGACTTTGAGCAAGTTGCTTTGCCTCTTTCAGCCTCAGTTTCCTGATCTGTAAAATGGGAATAATAATGTCTGCAATAACTCCATAAGAAGGTTTTTTGGAGAGGATCAAGGAGCTGTTATATATAAAATGCTTTACAAACCTCAAAGCAGCATGGAAATGTGAGGGGATGTGTGTATCATTTCTCTCCTGATCCCACAGTCTTTGGTTCTACCTCAAGGAGAAAAGTATTCACAGGTTCCCAAAGTTCTAGGACCCACTCAAGGAGAACTTTGTGTGTCCCTGCTGCCACCTAGTGGTCACAAAGGTGAAGGCAAGTTCTGAGGAAACTCAGATGAGGCATTTGGGGAGAGATAGAGTGCTGGCGCTTGGGGGTGCCTCTAGTTTAAGAGTAGACAAAGCCCTAGAGGGAGGCACCCAATCCTCAGGGAGACCCCAGTATGTGGAGGGAGCATGTCCATCACACCTTTGTCAGAGGATGAGTAAAATGTCTCATGGTCCTCTATATTTTCCGTGTTCCTAAGTCAAGGATCCTCTCTCTCTATCATCCTGTGCTGCTGGTTCCCCACATCCTCCCAGCCTCCTTCCCAAAGTGGGCAGCTCAGCATCTTCAAGCATACTGGATTTGGAGCTGGCAAGCCCTGCTGCCTCTTCAGAGCCTTAATTGCCAAATCGAATCAGTCCATCTCAATTCCCATCCTTCTTGACTTCTCTGGAAATTTTGACACTGGCAATTAGCCTCTCCTCGATTCTCTTTTCTCTCTTGGTTTCCACACCAGTCTCTCCTGGTTCCCCTCCTCCCTACCAGACCACTGCTTCCCAGTCTCCTTTATTGGATCTTCATCCTGATCACACCCACTAATTGTAGACATCTTAAGTTCTCTTCTTTCCTCCTTCTGTACTAGTTCACTTAAAGAATTCATTAGTTCCCATGCACCCAAATATTATCTCTATAGGTTTATGATTCTCAGATCTATGTATCTTGCCCTAAGCTCCAATCTCACATCTCTACTTGTGTAATGGATATGTGCAAAAATGAACTCATAATTTCTCTCCTTTTCTCCCTCCCTTCCTCCCTCCTTCCCTCTCTCTTTCTCCCTCCCTGTCTCTCTCTTTCCCTCCCTCCCTCTCCCTTCCTCTTTCTTCACTTTCCCTCTCTCTCCCTCCCTCTGTCTCTCTCTGTCCCTTTATCTCTGTCTCTGTCTGTTTCTCTCTGTGTCTCTGTCTTTGTCTCTCTGTCTCTGCCTCTTTGTCTCTCTGTCTCTGTCTCTCCCTGTCTCTGTCTGTCTGTCTCTGTCTCTCTCTCTTTCACACACACACACACACACACACACACACACACAGATTCCATCCCAAACCCTTCCCTTTTCCTACCTCCTCTGTGACTGTCATGGACACCACCATCTTCTCAGTCCTCCAGGCTTGTAACCTAAATGCCACCCTGACTCCTCACTCTCTCTAACTTCCCATATACAAGCCATTGTCAAGTCTTCTTGTTTCCGCCTTCACACCTCTCAAACATGCCCTCCTCTTTCCTCTGACACTACAATCCCTCTAGTATAGTCTCCCCTCATTTCACTCCTAGACTGTTGCAAATAATTTCCTGGTTAATTTTCCTTCCTCAAGTCTCTCCCTAATATAGTCCATAACTCCACTTATCTGTCAAACCGATCTTCCTAAAGTACAAGTCTGACCACATCACCATGCTCCCTCAACAAACTTTGGTGGCTCCCTATTGCCTCTAGGATCAAATGTAAAAATACAAGCTTTTAATATAACATAATAAAATATGAGCTTTTAAATTCTTCCTGGTGCTTTTCTACCTTTCCAGTTTTAGTCCTTCCCCTTCCCCCAGAGTCCCTCCAGTGTTTTTATGCACACACATTGACCTCCTCACAGTCCCTTGCACAGGACATTCTATCTACTGATTTTGGACACTTTCACTGGTTGTCCCTCATGTCTAGATTTCTCTCCCTCTTCATCTTTGCCTTTCCTGGCTTGCTTCAAAATTCCACTTCCTGCAAGAAGCCTTCCCTATTCCCCCTCAATGCTAGAAGCACCTTTGTTAATTATCTTTAATTATATATAATAATTATTATTATATGTGTATATATGGATGGATGTCTCTACACATACACATGTCTTGTTTGCATAAGACTGTAGTTTGCAAGTTGTCTTTACCCCTTAGACTAAGAGCTCCTTGAGGACAGGGATTGTTTTTTGCCTTTCTTTAAACCCCAGAGCTTAGTACAGTGCCTGGCACATAGTAGGTGCTTAATGGTTAACTGACTTGAGTTCAAATCTTACCTCAGATACTCATTAGCTATGTAAACCTGGGTAAGATGCTTAATCTCTTTCTGCCTCAGTTTCTTTACCAGTACAATGAAAGAATTGTACTCACTGGGCTCTCAGGTTCTCTCTGGCTCTAAATCTATGATCATATGTTCCTTTTTAAAGAATATGACCCAAATGTGCATCTACACTCCATCCCTTCAAAGGACTCTGGGTTCGAATAGGCCCAGGTTTGATGCCAGATCCCAAAGAAGTCAATCTGCCCCAACTTTGATTTCTCCAAGGAAAATCTCTAAAAGTGATCTCCAGAATGGTTTATGTTGAGAGTTTCCCAATAAATGGATCACTGAGTTCCTCCCACAAAGGTACTCAGAGTACAATGCAGGTATCCAACTTAGAACAGCTTTTTAATTTCATTCAATGTCTTTGTATCCTGACATGAGCAAGTCTCTAGCACATAGTAGGTACTTAATAAGTACTTGTTTACTGATTAATTTCCTCCATCATTAACACTATGGCAAGAGGCCAAAAGTGCCAAGGTGAGCATGGACAAATACTCTAAACATAAAGCATTTCAACTGCATTGGGTGAGAGCAATTATCAAAGGAGTTTGGGGAAGGGCGGCTCAGCAGGTAGTTGGCTACAGGGAACAAGAAATAGATAAGCTGATGGTGTGGAGGACAGGGAAGATGGCGGTATTCTTAATAGATGGAGCAAACTGGGAGGATTGAACCCGGTAGATAATGACTTCCCTTGGAACTATCAGTGCCCGGCCCTAGTCTGGATTTCCTAGAGTGGAGATAACATTGCCTTCATTATCCCTTCTCACACCTTTGACCTTAATGTCCTGTGGACACACTCCTGCCCTTTATGCTGGTCTTGCAGCCTGCTCCTTTTCCAGGTGGAGAACAAGAACACTTTCCTGACTAGGTCTTTATCTGTCAGAATCACTGTGCTCTTGTGGGGAGGATGGGAATAAGGTGTCTAAATTCAGAGTCAGGTGGATGGTTTAATGATCTCTTTGCTTCCTTTTCCCCTCTAATTCTCATTTCTCAGCTCTCATATTTTTGCAAGGGAGTCCTGGACTGGCCCTTCTTACCAAGGCTAGCTTTTCTATTTGTTCTCTTAATGCCTTCACTACCATTTTCTCCAAAAGTTATCCCTTTAGGGGAAGCTAGGTGGTGCAATAGATAGAGCACCAGCCCTGAAGTCAGGAGGACCTGAGTTCAAATGTGACCTCAGACTTCCTAGCTGTGTGACCCTGGGCAAGTCATTTAACCCCAATTGCCTCAGCCAAAAAAAAAAAAAAGTTATCCCTTTAATAATTACACACCTTGTCCAACCGTATAATCTTTCTCTCTCTTTCCCCCTCTCTCCCTTCCTCGTTTTATCTCTCTCCTTCCCTTCCTCCCTCTCTTTGCCTTTGTCTCTCTCTCTCTCCCTCCTTCCCTCTCTCTATTTCTGTCTCTCTGTCTGTCTCACCATCTCTCTCTGGTTTTGTTTGTCTGTCTGTCTGTCTCTCTCACACACACACCTTGTTCACTGGCTTCTTCCCTACTGCCTACAAATATTCCCTGTTTCCTGTGCAGGATGATCTGGCCACCTCTCAATCTCTTAACTTTTCTGCTTTTTCTAACTATGCTATTTTTCTGATATGATTTGGACAAGATGATCCTAGATAGTCCCTTCTATCTCTGATTCTGAGATTCTGATCCACACGGAGAGAAATGATTATTTTCTCCTATATGCAGAGTCAATTATTGAATTAGGACTAAGGTATCCCCTCCCCCTCTCTTTTCCCCTCTTCCCTTTTTCCCCTTTCCCCCCACCCTTTGATTTAGAAATTAACCTCTGTAGGCTATTTAGTCAGCCTTTGAAGGGTAGGGCTGATAAAAAGATGAAATCTTGTTCAGACTTTTCCCCTACGGGGAAGACTAATTTAACTGTACTGGTGGATTCTGGTCCAGTGTGGTTTGATCAGACAAATCTGTGTAAAACCAGATTCCCCCTTTGGTCTAGATTACCCTAAGTGGGGTGATATGGGTACATATAGGTCTCTTTGAGCAAGACTGTGTGATCAGAATCATGTCTCCCAATCTCTCATTAGAATAAACCTTTCTCATTATAATATTCATTTTCTAATTATTTGTTAACCAACCAGAATTGATTTCTATTTTTAGGATGACCCACTCTTCCAAGGATACATAAATGTTGCTTGGTTCCATGAAGAGTCTTTGCATTTGAGAGTGTCACTGACTCCTTTTATTAAGTACATGCTAATATAATTAATCAAATGATCAATTACTCAGAAATGATGTCTCTCCAACTTTTATATGCCATACTACTCAATTGTCCCCACTCCCTCTTTAGACTCTCTTCTCAGTTTGTGGCAAACTAATGTCTGACCTCATCACTCAACTGCAATTTCTCTTTCCAAGGTTACCAATGATTTCTTAATCATTAAATCTTATCATCTTTTGTCAGTTCTCATCTCTCTTAACTTCTCTGCAGCTTGTGACACTATTGGCTACCCTCTCTTCCCAGATACTCCCTCCCTCCCCAGGTTTCCAGGACAGAACACGCTTCTGATTGTTACTTCTCCATCTCCTTTGCAGCAGCAGCCAAGATCTGTCCCCCTGACCTTGAGTTCCACCAGGTCCTCTCCTGGGTCCTCTTCTCATTATCTCCAAGGAGATTGATGAACATGTCTAACTAGGTTAACTCCCACATCTCTTTATCCAGCTTTGGTCTCTTGTCTCCTGAAGATTCTAGAGCAGATTTTCTGTAGACATCTCAGACCCAAGAACTCCTAAACAGCCCTCACACCTGCTCCTAATTTCTTTCTTTCTATTGAGGACACAAGCTAATGATAGCTGGAAGCTTTCCCGGACCTCCCTGATTTCCATTGCCTTTCCTCTGTTAATTATCTCCTGTTTATCCTGTATGGAACTTGCTTTGAATATATCTGTTTGCACGTTTCTTTCCAATTAGACTATAAATTCAATACCCCCTAGCCCGTAGCACAGCATGTAGATACTTAATAAATGTTTACCGGTTGATTGAAAGCTCTCATTCATATAGCACTTCAGTGTGTGTAAAGAATTTTACACATTATTATCTCATTTGATTCCCCCAATAACCCTGAGAGGTAGTAGGCTTTATTATGACTCCCATTTTACAGTTGAGAAAATTAAGGCTGAAAGAGATTAAGTTACTTGTCCAGGGTCACACAGCTAGGAAAGGTCTGAGACTGGGTCTTCTTCATTCCAAGTTCACTGCTCTATCCGCTATACCATTTCAATCTTTTAAATCCCCCAGGTTTGTAAACTGAAAATGATCTTCCTTCACCCTTGCTCATTCATATCCAATTGATATCACATCAAAGACTTGTCCAATTTGTTTCCACAATATACATCACATATGGCCACTTCTCTTCACTGATACAACCAGGCTATCATCATCTCTTGTAAGAGCATCCTAATTGGGCTCTTGGCTTCTAGCCTCTCCTCTCTCCAATCTATTCTTCATACATCTGGTCCTCTGTGTGACATTTTAAAAGTTCAAGAGATAGAGCTTCTGGGTAATTAATCTTATTAATAATGCTAGCATTTTATTAATAAAAAGAATGGTTATTTGGCCATCTCTTTTGGATCAAAGACAACTCAAGGCAATGAATTCACTTTTTAATCCCCTTGGAAGAGTGGGTGTTCCTGAGAGAAACAATCAAGTCTGATTAACAATTAATGATAGGTGATCCTATTCTAATGAGGGACTGGGAGACTGACTTCTACTACTACACCCGGACCACCCATAGCCTTAGGCAACCTAGATAAGAATCTTCCTTCACTCGAATTAATTTGAATGGCAAAGAGCAAAAATTCATTTTACCTTAGAAGTCTGGTCTAGCTGGGTGAAGTAGCAATGCCCAGAATGAGGATAATGTTAAATCTATCTTCCATCAGCTCTGGCCTTGAGAGACTGGCCTTCGGATAAGGAAATAAAATGAAAAAAGTTTGCCCCCCCAATTTAATAATTGGCTATTAATATGAGAGAAAAATAAGCATTTCTCTCATTTGCAAATGGGGTGTGCTATCACAACAGGCGATGGGCTCTAATTCCTCGGAAGTTTACTAGCAAAGACAATTAATTGACCTGGTGTCTGATGATTATTGTAAGGGAGGTTCCTTTTCGAGCATGGTTCAGCTGAGATGGCCAACGTGGTCCCTTCCAGCTCCAAAATTCAATGTTTCTGGGTTACTTTTTGTGTGGAATATTCAGGCCTTCATCTGAGTTATCAATACTTCAGAGGTATAGAACAAAGGCTTTATTCAGGAACTCATGAGTACCGGGCAGTTGCACAATGGATCAAATAAGTAGTCCAGAGTTGGGAGAGCCACTGTCCAGTACATCCTTGTGACTTTTATACAGTCCAGAACAAAGAAAGTCCCAAGCGCACCCCCCTTTTCCTTTCCATACATTCTAATTGGTTATATATGCTTTACTTTCCTTATTTAGGAACTGGAATGTTGACAGCTTATAAATCAGACTACTTTCTACTTTCCCTTCCACCCTGGAAACTGAAATTTGGACCCTCAGGCTTTGTTTAATTTAGTCTATAGTCCTGAGAGATCTTCACTCCGATTGTCACACTCACTTTTGCAAGGATCCAATGGGCTGGTTCATTTTAATCTCATCTAAAAATTGCATCTCGTAATGACTCTCGGGCTGACTTCAGAAAAGCCTGGAAAGATTTACATGAACTGATGCTAAGAGAAGTGAGCAAAACCAAGAGAGCATTGTACACAGCAACGAGATTAGGTGGTGAGCAACTGGGATGGACTTGACTCTTTTCAATAATGAGGTCATTAAAAGCAATTCCCATAGACTTAGGATGGAAAGAGCCATCAGCATCCAGAAAGAACTATGGAAGGTGAAAGTGGATAAAAGCATAGGCTTTTCACCTTTCATTGTTGTTTGCTTTTTTTTTTTTTCCTTTTTGAGCTTATTTTTTCTTGTGCAGCATGATGAGTTTGGAAATATGTTTAGAAGAATTGCACGTGTTTAACCTATATTGAATTGCTTGCTGTCTAAGGGAGGAGATGTGGAGAAGGGAGGGAGAAAAATTTGGAACATAAGGTTTTGCAAAGATGAATGTTAAAACTATTTTTGCATGTATTTGGGGAAAAATACTATTAATTTAGAAAAGAAAAAAATTGCCTGTCTCCATCAGTAAATATTATAGTCCTAATCTGAGCCACTGGCACATGCTGGGGGAAAGGCAAGAATAACAGAAGCATCACCATAAGCATTTGATAAAATCCAGCCTGGAACACTAGGTCAACACTGACTGGTTTGTTCCTTGTTATTCTTCTATAGACAATCTGGATCTTCCTTTAGCTGACACAGGCACATCATGTATCCAGACAAGATCCTATCTCCTGAATGGACAATGTGTGAGCAGAGCTAAAGACTGGATTGTCCAGAGCTTAAACACCAGCATATTTTTTTTTTGTTTGTTTGTTTCTTACTGCTTTAATACAGAGGAGATTGTGTAACCTAATGGGTACAGACTGTCAGATCGATCTGAATTTCAGATGTTGTATTCCTGTTTATCAAATTAAAAAACATCAGTACTATATTCTAAGTTTTGGGCACAGATGAATGAAGTGTGATGAAAAAACAATTTTATTTAATATAGCATTAATTTCTAATATCCCAACCTGATTTAAAGAGAGATGCCCAAACTGGCAACATTCCCCCATGCCCTCCAACATTCTCTACTCCAAGATGATTTAAGGAAACATTTACAGGAATATTGAACAAGGAAAAGATTTTAATGGGGTAAAATATAATTTGGGGGATTAACATTCCAGAATAGCGGAGTAACAAAATTACTATCCTGTGTCTTCCTGCATCACTCCCCTCAAAGAATGAGCCTCCCAGAGATCCCCACATCAAGGATTTCTTCTGAATAGGAGAGGCTAAATCTCTCTTCTGAATAATAGAAAAAGCCTCTTCCTTGTGAATGGAATAGAGGGACTTCCCTTGCCTAGGTTTTAGGCTAATCCCTCCAGGGGGTGAAGAAGAGAAGACTGCCCCTTACATGGATCAATAGCCCAATCGTTTTGAGTTGGGAAGGCAATATTCTAGAGAGGAGACTTATTTTTTATTCATTCCCTAAGAAGAGCCTTTGTCCTGCACATTCCTAAAGGGAAAAGCTCCCTCTGACTAGAGCTTATTTATCCTGCATCTATCTGTCCCTAGCTGTTTACATGTGAGCCAGACTGGCTTTTGCCTCTTTATAAAAAAGAATTTAGCGCAAGTAGTAGGCAATTAATGAATACCTATTGACTAAATGATTATGTGCTAAAAGGGTTTTAGACTGCAGAAAATATTATATCTGTCCCACACCCCTTTAAAAGATATTTTAAACATTCATTTTTAGGCATTTCAGTTCCAAATTCTCTCTCTCCCTCCAGCCCTGTCTTTCCCTATTAAGAAGGCAAGCAATATGATATTCATTATATATGTGGGATGTAAAGCATATTTCCATATTTGTTCTTATTCAGTTGTTTTTTTAAATGGTGTCCCAATTTAGGGTTTTCTTGGAAAGATACTGAAGTAGTTTGCCATTTCCTTCCCCCAGCTCATTTTACAGATGAGAAAACTGAGGCCAACAGGATTAAATTTGTTGCCCAGCATTATACGGCTGGATTTGAACTCCGGAAAATCAGTGCTCCATTAGCCATGTTGGGAGAAAAAAAAAAAAGAGCTTCAATCGGCACCAGTTTTCTCTCTGGAAATGTCATCACGAGACTCTGTAACTAATGATATTGATTTTTCCATTCATGATGTCATGTTCTTGTGACCAATCAGACCTTGTTCCCTGCCTATGAAGTCCTGGTCTCTATTAGTAGTCCCCATATAAAAGGGGGTTGTTCTGCTTATTTGGGTCTTAGCTTTGTGGAGGAAGCTGAGATCTTATAAAAAAAATAATAATTTTTAAGGAAAGTGTAAATCTTGAGAGCACTGGCAGATGTGAAGGTGGCTGCTGTCTTTGAGATGGGGAAAAGACTCCCCCACTATGGCCGAGGCTAAGTGATGGGATCCACTTTCCACCCAGTCCCTCAGTCAGACCAACATGATTAATTATGCAATTTAGAACTCTGATCAGTGCTAACCCCCAGACCCAAGGGATTCAAGATACCAGAGAGGAGATGGGTGGGTAATGCAGAATGAAACCTACATTTTGGGATATGGCCAGTGTAGGGATTTCTTTTGTTTGAATACACGTATTTGTTATGAGGGTTTTCTTTAAAATTTATTCATTTTGGGGATTGCTAGAAGTAGAAAGAAGACAATTAAATTTGTTCATTGTGAAGACAAACAACTTTGAAGTCTTAAGTTCTCTGATCAACAGAGAGACCCATTGTGATTCCACAAGACTGGGGAGCAGCCCCTACCTCCTGATAGAGATGTGATGGACACAAACTGAAATGGATATTTTTGGATGTGGCCAATGGAGGAGTTTATTTTGTCTGGCTAGATGGTTTTTAAACAAGGCTTTTGTTTTTCTTTCTCAATGAGAAACAGGGATATGAGCTCATTAGAGTGTGAGCTCCTTGAGGGAAACTTTTTTTTCCCCCATTAATTGCATCCCCATTATTTAGTACAGTGCCTAAAATAGAGCAGATGCTTAATAAGTGTTTATTGGATTCGATTAAGACTGGACATAGGAGAGAGAGAAAACAATTTTTTATTCATTGCAAAAATTAATTTGATTTAAAAAGGAAATTAATACTTGTTAGTCAAGGGGAAATAATGTAATTAAATTTGGGAAAGAAGAATTCAGCTGTGTGACCATCACTTAGTTTTTCTTTGGATATTAATTCATATATTCTATTATATATATTCTTATTCTTGGGAATAGTGGGCAAATGGAAAGCCATTTGGTTAATTCATAGAAAGGAACTTGCAGGAAATGTGGGGAAACGTAAATGAGGGCCTCAAGATTGGAAAGGCAAGGAGGAGGTTTTAAGAGAGCAGAGCCCAGTGCCTCTTCCCCAAGCTGGCGAGGAGCCAGGGCTCTGTGGCTGCAGGCGGGCTGATTGATTCTGGGGATCAGAGCTGCTCAGGCTTGTTTCCCAATTAGCATAAAGGTTGCTGGGGCTCTGCTCAGGCCGCAGCTGGCCCTCACCGGCTCCCAGGGAGTTGGCCCTCCTCCCTTGGCGCTGCCCCTTCCTCACCAGCCTCCTCCTCCCCCCCCCTTCACTGGGGGCGTATTCTGACAGTCTGCACCCTGGGCTGACGGAGGCCGCCCCAGGGAGGATGCTGCAGAGATTTCAGGCCTCAGGGCAGCTTGTTAACTTGGGTACTGATCCAGTCTGGGGGAGCCCTAGGCAAGATTCCCAAAGCAAAGCTAAGTTGGTGCTATGGAAATGAGCTCTAGAGACAGAAGGGGGGGCAGGGGGGCAGTGATAGGGGAGGGAGGGTGTATGAATGCCAGGGGACAAGTTGGCAGGAGCAGGGCAGAGTCCTGGCAAGCCCAGATTCAGGGAGCCAGGTGTTCATCGTCCCCAGTCTGCTCTATAGGCTCGGGCAGCTGAGCCTGGCACCCTCCCCAAGTTCCCAGAGCCACGTTTGTCCTCAGACAGCAAAGGCCCAGACTTCTCCCCTAAATATGTCTGGAGGGCAGGGCTCCCTCCCTATGTCATTCACCCACCCATGGGCCCTCGCTCAGTCCATAGAACCAACCAAAGCTCCTGATTAGGTAACACTCTCCCTCTGTCTCTGTCTCCTCTCTCTGTT